>AZYM01000016.1:0-34878 GCA_000611715.1 Scolecobasidium constrictum UM 578 | reverse complement strand
TCTTCTCTTGTTAGAGAGGAGGAGAGGGGGACACCAGTCGAAGGCGCAGTGTCGATGTCTGTCTCGCCTGACTCGGACATCTCGGACATGGGAGAGAGAGGTCCTGCCATTTTATTGCGCAGGCCCGGCGACAGCGCACCAGGAGCAGTGTTGGAGCGCTTCAATGGCTTTGGACGTGGACGATGCAGGAGTGAGGGTTTGCGAAGGAGCGACTTGCTTGGGGAGGGGCTGTTGGTGTCTTTGCTCGGTGGGAAGACGAGCAGACGGTATGACGGTGATGCACTGGATGGGGCATTGATGTTGGTTCGCTGGGGTACAGGTGGAATGTCCAGATCCTGAGGGGTGTCAGTATGTCTATTGAGAAAGATGACAGGTGTGATTGGGCGCACCTCCAGCGTGGTCGGCGGCTGCTGATCCACATTCCTGTTCTCTCTCTTCGATAACCTCCTAGCCAGGAGTCCACCGCCTCCACCACCCTGCTGACCAGCTAGCACACCATTGAACATGATGCTGTACCTCTCCATCTTAGTCTCCGGTATCTCGACGGCCAAGAAATCCTTGGGTGGCGTGGGTGGACTGTTCACATTCCTGCGTGCAGTCGGCGCCGTCTGCGATCTCCCGAGATTCCATCGCGGTGACTTAGGCGGTGCCTGAGGGGATGCATCATAACGAGGTACAGTGTCGCTTCTCATACGTGGAGATCGCGGACTGCTCGACTCCCAATTGTGGTAGTTCGTGAGGCCCAATCCAGACCTAGGCACCGCATCCTGCGACTGAAGCTGCAGCTGAGCCTTGCGTCCAAAAATCGACTTCCATCGACTGATCTTCGGCTTCGATCCTTGCGAAGCCTCCGTCTTCTGCTCAGCGGCATCAGGGATACGAGGCGTACTCGTTGGCGTCACCTCCGCACTCCCACCAGCACAGAGCCTATCCTGCATCGGCGGCTCCCTCGCCAACTGACTCTCAAATTGCGCCAGATGCGACGGACTCCCCAACGCAATCCCAATCGTGTCCGGCGTGTTTGACCTCTCCAAATTCGGCCTCACCGCCAACGGACTATTCGCATACCGGCTCATCAGCACAGGCGTCGGGAAGTTGAACGTCTCCTTGCCATCCGTCACGCTAATCGGGTCGCCCATGGCCATGAGCTTGCGTTTCCTGGCCTCCTCCATGGCGGCGTTTGCGGTCTTGGGTCGCGAGAGCACCTCGAAGCTGGGTGTGCTGCCAGGAGAGGAGGAGGCGAATTTGCTCTGAGCTGTACTCCCAAGCAGCGGTGGGGACAGTTCGTGACGCGCGGTTTCGTTTGAAACGGGTTCCTTGGTCTTTTGGTGGGCAGCGTACCGGGATTCTGCAGCTGCTTCACGCAGTTTTTGGTGGGACTTTGAGCGGGCCATTAACCGGGCCATGGTGTGGGATTATTTGTGAGGCAGCGGTGAAGCGGCCTATGCTCTCGTGTCGTGACGTTGTTTCCTGTGTTGTATGTGTCTTGCTGGCCGATCCTGTCTTGAGAGCAGGTATCGCAAGAAGCAAGGTTGAGTGTATATCGCCGAAGGTAAGGAATGGACGGTCTCTCTCAGAGAAACCCGAAAATATGTTTCTGCGCTATGTTTCCAGAGCGATAGCAGATAGATTGTCCGGCGATTCGAATGGGCGGCTGCTGTTCGCCCACGTAAAGAGCGAAGATAAAACGAAAAGCGAAGGAGTGACGAGAAAGAAACAGACACAACACGTATCTGGAAAGAATGAGAAATTGAAGAAGAACGCGACCTACATCACAACAACCAGGGATGAGAAAGTGGGCAAAGGCAGATTCTTCAGCAATCAATCTGAGGAGCAGATCCGCTTGCCGCCATACTATCATCACAGACCTTGATTATTACACGCGACACACACTACTTGACGTACGCTATCCGCCCATATCCATGCACCGGACAAGACGCACGATAAATCATCAAGCGCGGGCGAGCGAGGTCCAACCACCGCTTCGACCCGCGCTACTGAAGCTTCGCTGGCGATTGCTGATGGGTTCCAGGCCGAGGGCTAGGTAAGGGGAGTGATGCTCGCGCAAATTGAAATGAGACGGGTTTGTTTGACAGACGAATGCAAGCTCGCGCTGGCGATTGGGGAGTGTCAAGGATTGCTCGTGGAAAGTGAGGGAGTTGCGTGTTTCAGAAGTGAGAGGGAGCGGGCCGAGAGATGAGCAGTGGGAAACCCGCCAATCAGGGCGCGCAAGCACCAGCTTCATCATCCGTTACTCGGGAGCTTGAGTTCAGCTTTTCGCTTGTGAACGTGTGCTCTTCACGAGTCTGACGGTGCTGGTTGGCTCTACTTGTATGAGCGCTTCATTATACCGTTGGGAAGAGGAAGTGAAAGCAACCTCGTGTTCGCGAGCACAATCCCATCGCGGAAAATCAAGAAGGTCAGCCTCAAGATGAGCAAGATAATTCCCGCGAGCCTGGCATCATTTCCTCGGGATCCTCTGACACAAACCATGACAGCGGCACGCTGCAGCGAGTGGTTCGTGGAGGCGTGTGAGGCATCCCGCACGCGTGTCAAGTCATGTCTGCGACTTCAAGGTTCAAGGCATGACATGTCGATCCTCCACGTTCTGGGCGAAACTCCGAGATCTAATCTGCATCCAGGCACTGACTTGGGATTATTGGGTGGACTTTGACAAGACAAGGGAGGCGCGTATAAGATCTTCATGAGAACCACGACTGTCACGCCATTGATGCTGATGATCACTACCTAGTTATGCTATGGGGGCGCTTCCATATGCTCAGGTTCTTTGCAATTCGATGAGACCGGGGGGCGCCGTGCTGCTGACCATGACCGTCACGAATACTGTTCGCAATGGCATCGAATTGCTATGGACATTGTCGAATAGAAGCTGCCTCATGCTCGAGGTTGCTCTTGCGAACGCCTTCCAATATGCTCTCTCTCCATGATGCGGGTACTCCAAGCAGATCCTATCTTCAATTCGAGTGTTCCAAGCGCTGAGTGTTCATGCTTCTCAGAGCAGCGTGTTACCGTAGTCATGCTCCTGTATTTCAATCAGCTCTGGGACAGTCGTCGACAGGATTCTAACCGGACTTACCTTGATATACTCCCCACCCTTCTCCAACCACTCTGCCCTCGTGACGAAGCTCTGCTTGCTAGTCGCCTCGCCAGCCCACTTAGCCGCGCCTCTCCAAGCGTCCAACACCGGGTCCTTCGCCATCCTCACATTGAACTCTTCTCCCTGTGCCAACACAGCCATGAGTTCCTTCTTCAGCCTCTCCTCGAAGCCTTGGAACAGTGTGTTCCCACCCGTCAGGAAGATATCTTTCAGTATGTCTGATCTGTACGATGCGTCTGCAAGACGCTCATTCAGAATGCCTGCCGCTATCTCCACGATGCCTGCTTGATCTAGACCAGCTATTGAGGGCTGGAAGACGACTTCAGGGACGCGTATGCGTTCCACATTCAAATGAATCTGGTTCAGGTCGCGCTGCGTCTCTGGATCGAATGGATACGGTCCATGCAAGAATGCATGCACTATACTCTTCGTCCAGTCTGTCTGCGCTTCTCGTGTGCTGTCCTCGTTGAAACTTGGATCATGCTTAAGCAATTGTCCCTCGAGGTTCTTGAGTTGCGCGTCTAGATCCTCTTCTTCCTCATCATCGCTCGCATCGCCCGTCTGAACTTGTCTGTAGACAGCCCAGTCTGCGTCATCGGCACCAAAGCCGTCATCATCACCACCTCCACGTCTTCGCTTCTTGGTTGGATTGTCTGATGCCAGATTCGCTATCGTCTTCATGCGCATTTGATTTGCAAGAGACTTTCGGTTGCCAAGATCTGCTTTCAGTCGATCGCGCTCCTTGATTCGCAGGAGGAGATCTTGCCGAGCTGCTCGGCGCTCGTCGACCCAGCCTTCAAGATCGTTCTCCCTCCGTTCAGCATCCAATCGCTCTTCCTCTGCTATCCGCGCCTTCTCCTTTTCCTTCTCTGCTTTAGCGCGTTGTCGTGCGTCGTAGTTCGACTTCATGAGTCGCTGCTGCTTCTTCTCCTTCTTCTGCTCCTCATCCAGATCCTCGTCCTTCATATCGAGCAGCGGGAATGTCGGTGGCTCCACAACCTCTTCTTCGGGCTCTTCTCCCAAATCTTTCTTACGCGCCTTCGTAATCGACTTGTCCAGATCCTTCATGCGCTTCTCGAGCTGAGCTTCATCATCAAAGTCCTCAGCATCCAGAATCTTCCTGACTTCCTTCTTGTTCGTCTGCTCCGCTATTCTTTCGCGAAGCTCCTTGTAGTACTGCAGCTCCTGCTCCTTGTCCATAAGTTTCTTCAGTCGCATCTTCGCAGCTTGCTCTTGCAATCGTCTCCCGCTCTCCTTCTTGCGTTCTGCGATCTGTGCTAGCTCTGCCTCTGTCTTCTCCACCACAATTTGCTCGGTGTATGGGTGCTGTACAATCCGACTTCGCTCTTCCAGGCCTGTCCAATCTAGATAGTGGCAGATTTCATCCTGGTAGTCTTGCGATACATAGCAGTGATCGCGCACCAAGTCCTCTGCCTGAGGATCCGTGATCTTGCCTGGAAATGTAGGATATTTCAATCTCATCAGTTTCATCAGATAGTCTGCGCACTGCTGCCTTCCCCAATTCAACCTTGTCGCGTGTGTAAGCATTGCTTTTGAGTTGACCACTGGTATGAGGGTTGTGGATGTGTAGGACGATGAAGCGACCAGGCCTGTCTTGCCGCCATTGTACTTGTACGAGAATAGGGAGTCGATACCGTAAGCGACTGAGGTTGCGCCGTAGCATTCGAACAGGATCTCCGACATAGCTGTCCAGCATGTTAGCACTTGCCTTGTCGCGAGATACCTCATCACACTAACTCTTCCTCGTGTATCCCATGTTCGCTACAGGCTCCGTCATCACCACGGGCCTCTCAATGCCTCCATTACTCCCAGCATCGATGCCCAACTTGATGAACACATAATCCAGCACTCCCTCCACCGCATCCCAATTATTCACAACGTTGTTCCCCGGCTCATATATGTTCTTCGCCTGCCCTCTCGCCGTGCCGTCCGAGTACACATCGCTCCCGATAAAAGTGAAGTAGCGATTGAGCTTGCGGTCTTTATATCGTGCCCATAGCGGAGGTATCGCGATGCGTGGTTTCGAGTCGAAGGACCAGCCTGCGCGGACGGTTGAAGAGCCTTGGTCTATGACTATCGCGGTGTCGCGTGTGCTGTGCTCGTAGCCTTGCGAATCGGGCTCTTTGTAGCCTTCGAAGGGCGGTTCGCTCAGGTACCAGATCTTCGAGGGCGCCGGCTTGGGCGAATTGCGACCGGAGTCCGCGATGGGGGCATCTATTCTCCCAGGCATTGTCGCAGTGTCTTGTACTTCGCAATTGCGCTTTTGATGTACGGCGCAAATGGTTTACTGATTGCGATCAATCTCAAAAGATGGCCCAAGATTTGAGCTTGATGGAAGCGCACCGCAGCGCAGGTTCAGAGAGTGTTATTGAAATGTTCGGGTAGCTATCATCTTGAGTCACGTTCAATTGGGGTTTCTGACAAGCTCGCATTCCCTTGATCTGGAGGTGCTGTCAAGATATGGTCCGAGCTTTGTGGTTGCATATCAAGACGCAAAGCAAGTCGTGTCATGCCGAACCTGAAATATGATGTTCGCATGATAGAAAGAGTACGGACGACATCCAGTAAGATGAAATGACTAGTAGGGGCCACAAAGATCTCGATCTCATTCACATGCTCCACTTATGTGCTCATCCACTGATACAACCTCGAAGCAAGCTCCATCAAGGCAATATGACCTTCCATACATTCTTCGCAGCTAAAGACACTCGCTGTGTGCATCCAGAACATCTTTATGTTCATAGTGCGACTTGCGGCCAAGCAGATGAAGTGTCATCCCCCATTACCGGGCCACCAGACGCGATGTCATGTAGTGCTCCATTCTTCTTCAACTGGTATCGTTCCACTTCGTCACTCATGTCGTCGTCCACAATTCGTAATCGAGTCTCAAGCTCATGTTTTTAGTTCAAAGACTCAAGCTGGATCCTTCAGTTCATCTGTAGCTATGGAGAAGCATTAGCTACCACAAATTCCTGTTCGACATGGATACTGTCGTCATACCTTCTAAGTGGAACAAAACATTTGATTGATAGTTCTTGAACATCTGTGCCACCAGCTCCACATTCATGTTCTGGAAGTTGATCTCCTAAAACAAGTCAGAGGTATGACCATAAAAGCCCGGAGTTGAGGGCATACCTGGAGGTTCTTGTTTAGGACCATGATCGCTTCGTTCAATTTCTCCTGCAAGGAATCAGCTAGCAGTTCAGAAGTATTTTATCTTTCGAGACCGACCACATTGGTGATTATCCGCGAGAGCAGTAAGCTCTGTTGATGCTCGTGTGGGCTCTCCTGTTTACATGTCAGTGACTTAACGCTACGGCAGGGAGTTTCTAGTACCATTGCAGGCTTTGCAGAAACGTTTCCCCGGTAGTGTTTCAAGTTCAGCCGCGCGATCTACGTTCTGCCCAAAATCTCGTGTCGTTGAGAAGCAGATGGTGCAAGGCAAGTGCTACTAGCAGAGGGCACCTGCCATAGCATACCAGGAGGTAGGGTGGCACTTACCTCAGCCTTACGCGGCAATAATAGCACACCTTCCTTATTCTCCGACCTCGACGAGCTCACTGCGCTCTCCATGCCAAACATCCGACCTTCATATAAACCACAATGGCACCAATAACCACATCCTCGAACGAGGCCAATCATCAAGCCCTCCTCGACAAGCTCGACATCTACTCTGTCGCCAAGCCGTTCCGCAACCCAGCATGGAAGCCACCACAACGACGCAACAAGAACCTCAAGCAGATCGTGTCCGAAGCTCAGCGCAAGGAAGCTTCGATGATGGGCTCGCAAGCTGTTTCGGGCTCCTCAACTCCGGCACAGCAATCTGAATTCGCATCCACCGGCGCAATGACGCCTGTCTCGAACGGCAGCAGCATCAATCCTCATCACGGCGGCACGAACATTGCGCAGGCAGCACAGAGACTAGATCGACTGGTGTTGGAGAGGAGCTTGGGCGTACCAAAACAAGCCCCGGCTGATACGGCGAGTAATGTTGGGGTAGGGGCGCCGAGCATGAGTGTCACGTACACAAATATCGAGAGTGCGCCTAGTCTGCATCCGAGCAGCCAGAAGAAGTACTGCGATGTCACAGGTCTGCCGACGAGCTATACAGACCCTAAGAGCAGGCTGAGATACTACAACTCAGAGATCTACAATTATATCAGGGTCATGCCGCAAGGGCAGAAGGAAGGGTATCTGGCGGCAAGAGGGGCGCACACGATCCTGAAATGAAGAGCATTCGACGACAAATCTACATCATCGCTGGCAATTATCGACATATCGACCGCTCTGGTTAGTGTGGTCATCATGCCTGCACTCACCTACCTGCACCAAGTGAGCGTTGCGCTCAAAACGGGTGAAACCACAGCAGCAGAGCCTGCTCGGTCTGCACCAATGTCATGGCTTTCAACAGAGCAGCATCGCCGTCAGCGACTCAGACTTGTTGCATGGTACGATAGCCGTGTGAGAAGAGAATCTGGCCCAGGCCCCAGCAGGACTGCGAAAATCTCCTGCCAGTAGCGCAATTGCAGTCCACAGAGACTTGTCAGTCACTGCAGACAATCGGGTCCCATCGAGATCGAGGGCAGTACGCTGCGTGACATAAGCATCAGCTGTCTCCTCTTTGGACCGAGAACTCAGGCTTCAGGACCACTGTTCCGGCTGCACAACATTGTATGGAACAATGCCACATGAAGGTCATCGATTAAATGAAAAGAAAGGAACACGTTTTCGAATTGCATAAGTTCTCAATTTGGTGAAGCAAGTCCTAGCCAGCCTCTGATCATTATTACCTGGAGCCAACGACACAGCCATTCGTGTTTTCGATCTACACGCCATTACTTCGGTGCCTCCACATTAACGAAGTCCTCGATCAGGAACGACCGCACTACTATCTTACTTGGGATTGTTTCGATGGTAGCAGGCACGGCAAAGAGTTTCTTGTATCTTGTTGAACTCTTGTGTGGGTCGGCAGTTGGGCTCCGAGCCGCAACGGATACGGCGCGTTTGGTGCGTATGGCCACAGCCATGGACATCGAAGATCCAGTGGCTCATCTTACTGAGGCTTGTGGTGTGGTCTTGTGTTTGTTGTGGTCTGTAGTTTTTGTAGCTGTGGTTGGTCCCCTCGTGAAGAATTCGGGATGATGTGTGGAGTTGAAATAGATATATGCAGCCATGATTGCTTGCTTCTTTTCACTTCCAGGTGCTCGATTTGTTCGTCAATATTGTCGTCTGTGATTCTCTAATCTTGTCGCATGCCAAGAGTGACTGCTCAGATCTCACAACTCTGTCGACAGACATGACAGGAACAAAGGCTTTACTCTCGAACTGAATGCAACCACGACCAGACAGAAGCACCCGGAAGTCACTTACACCCTTGCTTTGGATCACACATTTCCGTGTCACATGATCTAGCCTGACGGTAGTGGCTCGATCGTGCCAAGCCTGCCTACGGCGTCGTCACCATTGAAGTGACCTCGTCCACTCTTGCAATATTCAACACCAAATTGGCATCAGCTCAACCACGATCTTGACCCATCTGTACCGGTGAGGCTGCGTCACCGAACAGCAATGTGAGCTGAAGGACTTTCCGATTGGTCCTAGCCACACCTGCAGCCCATCTGGCATCGCCATGGTAAGGTGTCGCCTTCGTGTCGTCTGCGGTCAGCAATGCCCAGAATGCACATATTGTTGAAGAATGCGCTTCGTGCATATGGTAGGCTGCTCGAAGTACGCCTCGCTAACGATCGGCGCTATCATTGGCAGGGCTTGCCGAAGACTGCATCTCAGCCTTGCACATTGTTGACGAGTGTTCACCCACTTCATCAAGATGGATTCGCTCGTCCGAGGACACTTGGAAGCTCTTAAAGACACATTGCTTCATATTAATGACTAGGAAGCTCGAGATGTTGAGAGCAGAATTCCATGGACGAACCCAATCAATCAATCCGCCGTCGCAGGACAGTGGAATCGTACGAGATGCTTCAACCGCACGCTAGCCAGATTTATTTGAGCGACAATGCGTCCGATATGACCCCGAACCAGCTGGAATCTCGATCTACGTCACCGTCGGCAGCAAAAAGCTCCAAATCAGCTTCGCGGTCGAGTCTAATCGATGCCTTGAAGCGTAAAACAAACCTACATCCAGCTACTCGATCGTGGCTAAGCACGGTCATCATCCAGACTTTGGTGGCACTTTGGCTTGTACCCATCGCTGTACTCTTATGGCTCAACTTTTCCTCCTACCGGATTGGGCCAATCTTGTGGTGCCCACAGGGACCATGCAGTTTCAATCCATTCGATGTTTCTTCGGTCAAGACCGCGCAAGATTCGGAAGGAGACGCCAGAAATCTTGTGGGAGTTCTGCAGCTCGTGGCCAAAGCACTTGAAGGATGGTTCATCGGCATAGCTTCAGGCTTCTTGTACGCACTCACCAGTTATCTTGTCCTTCGTAGGACAGGTCTTCCACTCAGCCTTTTTATGGCCTATGTCGAATTCAGCGACTTTCGAATATTGATCAGCGGGGAGTTCTGGAAGTCTATCAAGCCGCTCTCGACCGGGACAGGCCGCAAACGCGCAGCATTGAATTGGACAAATTTCAGCTTCTTGATTCTTGTGGCGATGCTCTGCATCGTAGCAAATCTGATGGGTCCCGCAGTTGCTGTCCTCTGTGTTCCACGACTTCAAGATATGTCCACGAAAACATATCCTTTGCGCTTGTTTCAGACTTTGAAATCTGATACACCCCCACGCGGGTCCCTATGGGCATCTTACGAATGCACTGAAGAACTGCTTGATGACAAGAATTACACGTGTACGAAGATGGCGCATGCCCCAGTCTTTGACGCGTGGTCAACTGCGAGCACAGTGTTTCGTGACCAAGATGGCACTGCGTCTACTGCAGTGCAAGACTCGACAGATCCGATTATACACAACGCTACGATCAAAGCAAGTCTGTTGGCTGTCTCGCAAGAAGAGAAAGTGTCGTTCACGTTCAATCAGACGGGAGGCAGTGAGTTCTGGGCACCCAGTCGGCAAATGCTTCGCGCAATCAGCAAAGACTTTGAGCACTATCATAACGAAGTGAACAACGGCAAATCGCTACAACCATTATTTGGTCCGATTCCGTATATGGCAGAATCGATGACCGATCTAGACACTTCCAAAGAGTCAGATGAATACTTCCAAGAGCTCAGCAACTCGCTAGAGACGGTCCTCAAGCGTCGAGGCCCAGCTCTGGGTGCACAGATCAATTTCGTCCACTATGACAAATTCGAATGGATCGATGCAAAGGACAGCGATCGGAGTATCCTATGCATGTACGGTTGGAATCCTTTCAGCCTGCCAAAGTCAGATCTTGTCAAATGCCTCGCCATCAATCAGGCTGATAAGACCGAGGCCTTTCACCACTGGACGGCCGTGGAGACTGGGGATACCAACGCACCATCAAGCATTGGTATGCACTATGCCTCGTGGGCAGCCTTCTTTAGGAACTCCAGCAGCACAGAATGGATCACGCGACACTTCGCGGTCGGCCAACACCAGCCAACACATGGCCAATGTAACAATGCGACCCTGCCGGAAGGATTGAGGAGCTCAGGTAGTCCTTTTCCATTGCTTTGCGATAATGTTCATACGATATTCTTCGGCATGGATCAGGATGGAAAGCAGCCAGAGCATGCTCTGAAGTTCGGCATAGAGTTCAGGCCTGCATTTTCATTTGCAGAGTACGCTCTCGACGTATCGCCGGCGACGAACTCTCTGCGCTTAGTGACATTGGATCATATGCCAGAGAGAATGTCCTGGAGCAACAGCAATGACACAGTCATTCATCCAAGCTGGCTGAATGCACTTTTCTCAGCTCACCGCAACGAGGATGGGAATTTCATAACTCAGAGCTTAAGAGACTCAAGCTCCATCTTTGGAGACTTGGAAGACCTTGATGTTGACAACGCGCTGCCAGAGCCAGAGGTACCAAAGGAAATGACCGAGCAACTCCATCTTCTCTCCTATGCTGCATATATACTTCCTCTGCATCTGATGTCGATGCTGCCATTCGAGAGCGAAACCCTTCCTGAAAAAATCGAGGATTGGCAAGAGAACAGAATGTTGTCTCGCAACGGAAATATCGAGGTATGGGCATATGGTTTGGAAACCAGGACATCGAAGATGGGCATCGTCATCGTCTTGTGCGGCTGCATCATCACGGTCGCATACTTCATACTCAGCTTCTGGATGAGGGTCAAGGTTCGGAGTCCTACATCGCTCGTAGCAGCTGCCTTAGTGCACCCGCCTGCTGGCGATGAGTTGATTGAGGCGCACGAAGATGGGGACAAGGCTGGCAGAATCAGGTTCCGGAGCGACTTCAGAGATGGCGGATGGATCAAGTTCGATAAAGTCCTCTAAGTGTTGGACTAGCTGGCCTAATGCTTTGACTCGTGGCACACGCCATGAGCAATGGTACCAAGTAGTTTCCTGTCAAATTAACCTGGGTTGAATTGTGCCTGTCGATGCGTTCCCCTCGAACTGTGAATACGACTTTGAAAGAAATATTTAAGGAAGGTCAATCAGCGCGTACGAAGCCGGCTCATGACCGACCTTGTGGAGAATAGATCCGCAGTTACGTCAATGATAGTAACGAATTGCTCCATCATCTTCGTACCGTATGAGCTGTTATCACAAAGCCATTTGGCGACCATTGTGATTAATGGTCAACCTTGGAAAGGGGAGGCTATAGTTACCACCCTTGTGTTCAGTAAATAGCCACCCAGTGACGAACTTCGGAAACATTTCGAGCAGCCACTACTGCTTGATTTCTTTGATACCTTACCTTAACAAGCATGCACGAACTAGCTACTGATGGTGCAAGATCGCAAAGCCGACGACAACACGATCGCTCTCGCTCGCGATCACCATACCGCGCATCACGCACCGACTCCCACCGCCACAAACGCCGGCGCACAGAAGATGACGCCCCACGCAAGTCGAAGTCGAATGCGCCTACACGTCTACCATTCCACGCGCGCCAATTGAGCAAACATGATTTTGACGCATATGAAGCGCTTTTCACGCTCTACCTTGATGTGCAGAAGCAGATCCGTATAGAAGATTTGGATGAGAAGGAAGTCAAGGGACGATGGAAGAGCTTTCTGGGGAAATGGAATCGAGGCGAGCTAGCGGAGGGGTGGTACGACCCTGCGACGAAGCAACGCGCTGATGAGGCGGCGGTGAGCTCGCATGCCGGAAGACACCGCGAGAACGATAGTGCGCAGAATGGAAGACCGGGACGGAGAGAGGCCGAGTCACGCGAGCACCATGACAGCTCAGAAGACGACGATGATTTTGGTCCATCACTACCAGTTCAGGCACTTGCGACAATACGAGCAGGCCCCTCAATACCCAATGCAGACGATCTCTCACTTGCAGCCGAGCTACGAGCAGAAGACCAAGCACAGGCACTGAAGGCTCTTCGTTACGACCGCAAAGCAGATCGCAGTCTCCAGAAAGAGCGTCTCGAAGAGCTCGTTCCACGCGCCGATCCAGGTAGTCGCGAGCGGCAACTCGAAAAGAAGCGAGAAGTCGCAGCCACGAACGCTGGATTTCGTGAAGCGAAGGAAGGTGGGGACGTAGAGATGCGCGATAGTGATCTGATGGGTGATGATAGCATTGAAGGATACAAGAGGCGCAAGGTTGAAATGGAGAGAAAGAAGAATGAGCGGGAGTTGAGAAAGGAAGAGCAGTTGAGGGCCCGAATGGCAGAGAGGGAGGAGAGGTTGAAGACGGCTCGAGAGAAGGAGAGCAAGACCATGGACTATCTGAAGGCTCTGGCGAAGGAGCGGTGGGGCTGATGAAGTGGTGAGCTCGTAGCGATGCCTGTGTAGTATCAGTAGATCCAAATGAGACTCCAGCACTACCTTAATCCAAAGGAAAAAATGCCAATCCAACTGTGGTCAAGGAAGCTTCATGATTGATTCTATCTCATGTCATAAGCCTCGAGAAGATGATGCCTCAGGTCCCGCACAAAAGACCTTAGTACTCCATGCCATGTTTCGCAGCCAATTCTTGTCGCCGTATACTAGCACACAAAGAAGCCTTCATTTTGCTCATCCACTGCATCACCACGTCCAAATACCAGCCACACCCACCACCACAACAAAGTGAATCCACCGCTTAACGGTACGACTTCTGGTATCTGGCACGCGCACCCGGACCGCCGAACTTCTTTGGCTCCATTCTCCTGTTGTCGGCAACGAGCAGTGTGCGGTCGTACTGGGCGAGGGTCTGCTTGATCTGGTTCTTTGCGTACTCGTCGACGTACTTCTGGTAGTATGCGACGATGGCCTTGGCGATGGCCTGGCGGATGGCGTAGATTTGCGAGGTGTGACCACCACCGGTAACGCGCACGCGGATGTCGACACCGGCTGTACATTTTGTCCGTCAGTCCTTATCCCATGCATCTTTCCTCTTCCATGTTCGAGAATTGGGGTTGCATACCGAACTTGTCAAGACCAACTAGCAGAACTGGCTCGTAGACCTTGAATCGCAGGATCTGTGGCTCGACGAGGTGGAGGGGCTTGCCGTTGACCTTGATGAGGCCCTTGCCGCTGTATGCCATTATTAGTCTCCCATCCTTCTCATATGTTTTATGCCAGCGCGACAGCGGATCGAATCGTAACGTACGCTTTGCAGTGTGCAACCGCTATCCAATTGTCAGTTCTCTTGTCCTCAATGAATTTCTGCGCCGTCAAACATACCAGTTGCGGTCTTCTTCTTGCCGAAGCTACAATCTCCGTCAGTACTACCCTTTCATAATTATCTCGTTCGGATCGCATACGTCTGGACGCTCTGAGAAGCCATGCTGGGCAGTCAGAAATGCGCAAAGGAAGATGTGGTGTAGGTCGGCGTTGTCGTCGTCTCGAATTAAGCCCTGCTAGAGAATTGAAGTGTGGGAAGCGCCAAGCACAAATTTGAGGTGCACGGACCAGAACATACGGTATTTGATGCCTCAGGCATCAAAAACCTAAGCTGCAGCCTCGTGATTCCCACCCGTCACATTGCACGGGATTCGATACACAATTCTGGCATTTGTGGCAGGAAGTGCTTCAAATGGCTTGCAGTTGGAATTGCTACTACTAATCACGACATGCGAGATTGGAAATGAAGACATCGCTGCTCTTAGAAGGGCTCAGAATCACCATCGCATTAGAGGCCCAGACACATGTTTGAGCAAACGAGATCTCTCTAGGCTCGCAAGGCCAATAAGCCAACAATATGCCACGAGCTACGAAGCAAGAGACCAGTCGCGCCAAAGACAAGACACTCGTGATTGACAATGGAGCCTACACCATCAAAGCAGGTTTTGCCAACGAGGACCCAAGCGTGCAAGATTGCCATGTTATTTCGAACTGCATTGTGCGAGACAGCGACAGACGAGTCTGGGTGGGCTCACAGCTCGAGCAATGCAAAGACTTCCGGGAATTGGCGTTCAGACGACCGGTGGACAAGGGATATCTCGTGAATTGGGAGAGCGAGAAAGCGATATGGAGCCATTCGTTCTTCTCCACTGGTGCTGAATTGAAGGTATGTTCAAGTCATGTATCAGATCAGTTGTGTTCGTAGCTATGCTGATATATTGATGAGTAGTGTGACCCTCATGAAACGAATCTTATTCTCACAGAAGCGCCGAACTGTCCACAAACCCTTCAGCAGAATTCGGATCAGATCGTTTTTGAAGAATTCGAGTTTGCCTCATACTACAGATGTCTTGGTCCGCGGTATCCAACACCCTTTTTCTAAGCAGAATGTTGACATCGTCTAGGACCAGTAGCGAATGCATACAACGATATCCAGTCACTCTTCGATGACGACGGCATCAAACAGGAATCGACGGCAATTACAGCGACGGAATGTCTCCTACTGGTTGACTCTGGCTACTCACATACCACCATAACACCAATCATCAATGGCCGACCTGTGCAGCAAGCGATCCGGCGTCTTGCCATCGGCGGCAAGTTTCTCACGAATTATCTCAAAGAGCAAGTATCCGTCCGATCTGTCAATCTGATGGGAGAAACATACGCAGTCGACGAGATGAAAGAAGCCGTCAGTTTCGTGAGCACAGACTTCCGCGGCGACCTCGAGCGGACATGGAAAGGCGACAAGCGAAATCGCAAGCCCCCAGACTCTAGTATCGCGCTTGAGTACGTGCTCCCAGACTACCAAGATATCCACAAGGGCATCGTACGGCCATATGATCCTCAAGCTATGAGGGCAGCGGCACAAGCTGGGAATAGAGAGACCGTCGTCACGCTAACGAACGAGAGATTCGGTGGGCCGGAACTCTTCTTCAATCCGACTGATGTTGGGATGCAGGAGGCTGGTTTGCCTGAGGTCATTATGCAGAGTGTGGATGCTATGCCGTCGGGAATACGCGCTGCCATGCTGGCCAATGTTGTGCTTGTTGGGGGTAATGTCAAGCTACCAGGATTCACGGACAGAGTGTGAGTGCGGTCCCTTAGGAGCCCCAAATGAAGCATCGCTAATGTCGAGTGCAGGCGACACGAACTACGGCAAATAGCACCGTCCGAGGCTACGGTTCGCGTGGCAGCTCCAGCAGAGTAAGTTCAAGCCTCATCCGTGTTTAAGGTAGCTGCTAACGTTAAAGCAGTCCGATTAAGTACACGTGGCTCGGAGCAGCGCGCATGGCAAGCAATCGAGAGATACTGAAGAGTGTCGTCGTCACTCGTGCCGAATACGAAGAACATGGCGGCGCATGGGTCGCTCGTAAGTTTGCCAGTCAAGGTCGAAGCCGATAAGCGAATCAAATATCACAACCAGGTCTAGAACATCTTGGATGCTTGCATACCGCATGGCGGCTACGAGGACGGTGTCCACGATTCACTGAGAGCTCAGGGGTCTCGAAATTGCTGCCTGGTTGTCGCGATCTCCGAACCTCGCTTCAATCATGAAGCGTATGGGAGGGCATGCGCAGCACCGAGATTGCTCACGAGCGTAGTGTCTGATTGGGCAGTGGAAATGGTCCCAGGAAGAAGCTGGTCCATTACTCCCTTCAAGGCTGAGAATGGGGCTTTGAGTGAAAATATGTCTTGGAAGACGTCACATGAACTCTGTGGTGGAGGAGATACAGAGCTTCTGCGTCAAAAGGCGGCTAAAAGATTCGTATTATACATGGAAGACATAGAATGTAGAAAACCATGCAGTCATATTGATTAGCAGTCGCCTCCCCAACCCCATTGCCTCCTCACTTCTCGAGCGCCTCGAATGCCTGCACCAAACACTTGGACAACACGATCAATCGCAGCACTGCCGCTCCGGAACGGCGGTTCCGGAACTTCTGATGCAATCAAATCATGTCCAGTCAATGTGCCCTTCTTCTTTGCCAGTACTGCTCCTTTAATACACCTTGCCCATTTTCCATACCATTCTTCCTCGCTGATTGACGCGTATGTTCTCACGCCATATTCGTCTGTGATGGAATAAGGCCAGTCGACACTAACGACTGCCCACTTGCGTGTGGCGAAGAAGAGGTATGGCCAGCTGAAGAGCCACAGGAATGTGAAGTAGAAGAAGAAACAAATCCATTGGTTAAAGCGCCATGTGTTAAGTCGATGGGTGGAGTGTACTTCGGTTGCGCCGTTGGAGATGGGGAAGCTGATGTCTGTGTGGCCGCGGTAGTTCGTGCTGCTGACGAGAGCATGCAGAGCCGATTTCAGATAGCCCGTGTTGAGGCCTGAGACGGTGCGTTTGATGCGGAAGCTATGCTAATGTCAGCCAAGTCGTCTTGGTCACAGATTCGGTCACCAAGAGCTCACGATTTTAATTGAGCGTGTGAAGCACAATACAGATGCATCCAGGCTGTCAGAGAGAGCTTCGGATATTCCTCGACCAGCGCTTCAGCATCAGGTCCTCTCCTTGGCACGGGGCCTTTGCTTTTCAATACGCCTCCACGATAGGTCTTCTTCTCGTTGTCGGCAATCTGCAAGTGGCTCCAAATGTTGCCTCCTGCTTGATCGACTAGGTAGTCGACTAATGGTATCTCGATGTCGAAATCAACCACTGTCCTCTCGCTCTTCATGGCTCCTCTCGAATCATCAGTATGCGTGCCTCGAATCTTGATCATCTGCTGAGCTGGGATATTGCACCATTCGCGGACCTGTTCCTCGGCATACACTGGATCTGTGTCGAATCGTGAGTCCATGAGCATTTCCAGGCCTTCGTACTGTCGGAATGGCCGGAGATCATCGCCTCTCCGAACATTGACCCGTGGTGTCGCACTTCTCAATAATGGCTCGTTGACCGATCCTGATGCATCTGAGTATGCCGGTGGGGTATCGTTCATCTCATCCTCGGACTGCTGGGTGTACAATGAAATCGCATCTTCAGGCTGGGTGTATATTGAGGCGCCTTCATCAGTCGAGTTGCGGAATGTTGGAGGCTCAAGACGTCCCATCTTTGTCAAACACAGTGAGTAATCGCGACAGAAAGGTGAATAAGAGGAGTCTAGGCAAGGAGATGTCCTTAAACTTGGATCAGATTCTGTGGATACGAGAAAGCCGTACAGCCCCCACAAGGCAGACTCATTTACTCAACCCTGATTGGTCGTGCGCCGATCGTGGTCGGCGCGATGAGAGGAGTACGCTGCTGCTGCTTACACCTTGAAGTTCGACTGAATACATTGTAAGATCCCAGTAGAAGTGAAATGCAGCTCGCCGACTGAGTTGCCCAGGTCAAGAGGAACTCAAGAATGCGGCTGGCGACGGTCGTCGAAGGACGTCACTCGATGTCCGAAAACGGTCTAGCGGCGATGCGCACTGGCCACGTCCGCCTCATTTTCAGCTCCACCTCTCGATTCCCTCGCCCAACTCATCAACACAACACCATTAATCAAGAACCGCACGGCTGGACTTAGCCTCTCCCGCATCGTGAAACCATCACTATCTCCATCTCTCCACTCGAAGGCCTCTTCAACGGGTCCAACAAAGTCGCAACCATGAGCGAAGTGTCGAGTACACGTCTCTATCTGGGGAATCTCCCACGGACTGGTAGGCCAATCTGAAAACCTCTTCCATCCTTTTGTTGGCTGTCGCTGCTGCTATGCACCTTCTGCTTTGGAACCTTGTCATGCACAGGAGACTTGATCATGTTTCTGGTGGTGCGCAAACACGGGAGGAATGCCTAACACTCGGAGCTGGCTAATGGCACACATCACTGGCTTTGTGACGAGTTTGGCCTGACTACCACAGCGCATCTTTTGGATTCGCCCGGTCGCATAACTTCGGATTACCTCAAGGAGACGCTGACTGGATCCTAGCTACCAAGAGTGACATCGAGCAGCACTTCGCCGCACATGGAACCGGCAAGATCACGGAGATCAAGCTCATGAACGGCTTCGGCTTCATCGAGTACGAGGACGCCATGGATGCGCGCGATGTCGTGCCTGGTAAGATTGTGAATCTCTTGCTCGTTTGGCATTGCTAACCACATCACAGCATTCCGTATGTGCCTGGGGACACCCACTCCAGCCTTTGTTTCGCTAATCTCTTTCAGATGGTTCTACCTTCATGGGCGAGCGCATGGTTGTCCAGTTCGCTCGTGGTGCCCGCAAGCGTGAAGACCAGCCCGCCTACCATGAGCGCAGCGCTCCTCGTCCTCGCCGCACGCTCTTCCGCATGAGCATCACCGGTCTTCCGGTCGAGACCAGTTGGCAGGTTAGCAATCCCAAAACCAATCTAGAGTCTTTCAGGAGCTGGAGGCTGGCCATTCCAGGACCTCAGGGCCATGGAGGACTCCTAGTTAAACGCATGGGCTTTGGACTTACACAGGATTCTAGGACTTGAAGGACTTCGCCAGGCAGTCTGGATTGGACGTTGTCTACTCTGAAGTTGGTCGCGAGCGTGACGGCAGAGGGTATGCCTCCATTGGATTGTTGATGCGACCTCCGGACTAACTTCACTCCACCAGCTTTGTAGAGTACGAGACCAAGGCCGACCTCCTCTCAGCCGTTGAGAAGCTCGATCAGCGCGAGTTCAAGGGCCAGAACGTCCACTGCATCGCTGACGAGCAGACCGAGCGCCCACGCGACCGCTACCGATCTCGCTCCCCACGCCCAGCTCGCTCGCGCTATCCTCCAGGTGGAGACGACTACTACTACGATCGTCGTGGTCCCCGCGACTACGGTGACGATTACCGTCGTCGCTCCCCACCTCGAGATGCTTATGCAGGAGGATACGGTGGCAGATACGATGATCGCGATCGTGGCTACGGCCGTCCTCCAAGCAGAGGCCCACCACCACGACGTGATGACGGATACGGGCCACCTCGCGGCCGCTACGATGACCCATACGGTGCTCCAAGAGGGTATGACCGTGGCGGTGACATGAACGGCTATGGGGCTCACGATGCTAGGGCGCCATATGGTCCACCCTCCCCAGGCCGCCGCCGAACGCCGCCACCACCAGCCTACGACGCTCGGCCACGCTACTGGTAGACAAACCCCTTTCTTATGTCCTTGATCATAGTTTGAACATTTGTACTCCGATGTTCTGGCTATTGTCGGATTTTGGAACCCAGCTCATCCTTTTAGATCTCCTTCGGTCCTCCGGTCTCTCGCCTACCTCTAACAAGATGGCTATCGATGGCGCACGGGAACTGGTCGCAGGAGTCAGGCAAGGATTTACTGTACAACATATACACAAGAGGATAAAAGCTGGAAGCTGGAACAACGGGAATGGAATGCGGCTTCTGCCTGAAACCACCCTCCTAGGCAATGGAAGGCTTCACGCTGGCACTGGCAAGAGATACGTGGATTACAAGGAGAGCGATCCGGACTGCTTCTCACATGCATTGGTTTGGGCTTCCGCCGCATACGTTCCAGCTCTGGCGTAACCAAGGCGGCTGCTCTATTCTTTCGCTCTCATGGCTCGGTTGATAGTACTTGATTTCCATCCAAAAGTGATTCCGTAGAACTGGAGCTCCTTGTGCATGGCCCAACTATCGTGGTGATGCCCTTATGCCATCAGTCGGATCGATGTGCAGTGCTGCAAGAACAGCCCGCCTCGTGGGTATGTGGCCTACCAACAGGCAACACAATACACGTGTTGTACGGACCTTCGATTTCGTCTCATGATAGAGTCATGCCCGAAGACTCTCGACCACATTCTGCGCTTCGTTGGTATCCTTAGTCCCATAAATTGAATTTCCGTCGCATGCACATGTGCACGAGCATGCCGCGGAAGATGGATAGGCTTCAATTATGATTCAGATTAGCCAATAATTCCTCATGTCGCTGCGACAACGTTGACTATATGCTACACCAAGCGCTGCTCGACGGGTAGACAAATTGAAACTATATTCATTCATGAGCCATGTTACTCTCTAGAAAGCTTTCTTTACTAAAATGCGTGCTTGTAAGGTCACCATCACCCAACAAGGTCCCACTGTTATTGCTCCTGACTTTTCAGATCAAGCTGAGTTGCGGAACATCACTATCTACATCAGGAAATTGACATCGTCAAGCCGACCCCCTCTAGCAAATCCATACAATCACAAACCATTGGGATGATCTGCTCATAGTTGGCGAATTTTATACTACTCGTGGCCATCTCTTGACGCTATCTCCAGATGTCGTCCGCGAATCTAAGACTCTCGCCATGCTCCAGAACCAGGGCATCGCAACTGTGGCGTACATGAACAGCGGACAACAACCTAATTCGTCGACTCACCTCGCGAACGCTCGCAAAAGCAAGTGATCCGGGGTCCTCTACTGCAAGGCATCGTTGAAGACTTGGTGTTTTGGGTATAGTGGCTGAGGCGGGTGCTGCAGATTCAGTCAGTGCTTCTCTTATTAGGCATGCCCAGCCTCTGCACGAAGGACCGGCTTCTCAGTGTGCGGCTCTGCCTGCTACATCACCCGCCGGACTTGAACACGGAGTCTCCGGGCTGGAGCCAGCCTTGTGATCCGTTGCAACGGTCTCGCTACCAGACCCTGTGCTTGATGCTGGACATGGAGCAAAGTCTGGAATAATGGGAGCGCAGGAGTCTCTTGAGGTAATGCATTTGCGACCCGAACCAGAATCCATGAGTGACGGTTTGGAGCCTCAGCATCGGGTACGCCAAAGGAAATGGACGACCTGTTCAAGTAGAGCTCTGAACAATAGAAGCGCAAACAATGCGAGTCTTCTCTCTTGCGCTGGATCCACTTCCTCCTCGACGACCAGCATCGCTATGCGGCAACTAGAGACCCTTACGTGTGTCAATCAAATTATGCAGGGCTGATTGCATGCGCGACTGGAGGCTAAATGCCCGTGGTACCTGCAGGATGTATCGTCTTTGTGCTTCGTTGTGTAGACTTCACACATACGTCTAAGATATCGTTGATGATTCTCTTTCGTCCTCACAACCTCGTGCTCATCCTGGAAATATGGATCGATGGATCTTGGCTCGACCGTTGAAGCTTGGCAGCCGCTGGTTTTCAGGGTCCAGATCGCTCGCGTGGCAGTTTCGCAAAGATCATCGACTCGAATTTGTTCCTGGCTCCAGGTCACGACTCCAGACCATGAGCCACAACTTAATTATTGCTTCCAAGATTATTTCCAAGTGTAAGTGGTCCTAATTGTGGCGCGGTATCCATCCCGGAACCTGCTGGAAAGCTCGTACGGATCTTTTGCCTTTCCATGTGTGACGCGCAGAAAGACGAGCTAGACGCGGATTGTGTAGTCGTCATAGACGGCCTGCACAACCACATGCGTGAGGATGTGGCTGCATGGACAGAAAGACTTAACCAGGGTTTGCATGCAATATGTCCGCACTGAGCAAGTCAGAAATGGCTTCCGTGAAAGACTGCATTCGTATGGTGCAAAGTAATCATCAATGCGTCGGCTGTTGTGGCTAGCTGGAGTACCGTGGTTTGGGAAAGCGAGAACAATGTTAGAGTTTGAAGAAGCCGCAAGAAGAGATGAAGTCGAGATCGTGATCTCACAAGCTAAAATGTCAGACCCGTGTACCTGGAACGACGTCTTGCATGCAAGATTTATTCTACTGGCTGTGAGTGGAGCAATTCGTCTTGCCGAAGCAGCAAACGAGGAAGCCAGAACAATTTTCTTGCTTCGGATAGTGCTGCCTGACCACACAAGTACAAAGCGGAGGGAAGTGCTTCGATGTTCACGCTTTCCAGGCGAATCTCTCGATACATGACAGAGGGTCATCGAGCAGCAATCGAGAGACTAGGCATGATTTAGGATAGCTAAGCGAGAAAAACGCCATATTCGGCAACGTTTTATGGAGCATCCCGCATTGAAGCCAAGCATTACATCGACGATCATGCTCAAGTAATTGCCATGGCCCACAGAGATGACAGGCCGGTTTACACCACAACTGCCTACCGCGGCATACGCTTATTGTTGCACACCATTCCTGTATCGGTTTTGTGCTCGCCTCTCGTGGGCGTCATCTATCTTACATACGGTCCGTCATCAGATCTAGCCAAAGGTTTCAGCCTTTCCTCACGTACGATACACATTGACCGACGCTCCGTCAGTGGATGTGCCCGCACGCCGAACAGCATATCACTTCCTATCAAGATCTCAAGGCATTCTAGTGTTCCTTAGATTGCTATATCAGATCCTTGACGTTCTGATATCTGCCTTGCATTTCCATCCACGCGCATCGACGAGTCAACGATTCCCACCACCGTCCATCTAGATTACCTGTTGCCACCTCTAGTAGCAAAACTTGTGCATCCTTCTCGGAGGCCTCATCACAAGCATACTACATATTCATACGGAATTCTTCCCGACCACGCCACCCGCCGCTCACACATGCTCCCGCAATACCTCCGCCGCGATCGAATGGAGCATGTATGAGTATCACGCGATGCTGGAACATTCGCACTGAATGAAAGCACTACGATTCAAACGACGTTCCCTCTCTGCCCGCAACAGTGAGGGAGCATCCAGCTGGAACATCGCTGGATCACAAGCATCCTACATGAGTGGAGGAGATGGTCTCGCGGACGTTCCTACGAGGGTGACTGGTGGGTTGGATGCCCATGCAGATGCAAGAGCTTTGGTCCGCTTGATACAATGTTCACAATGCTCGCTCCCGCTGAGGATACCGGTGACAATGCCCTGCGGACATTCAGTCTGCAGGGTATGTCTTCCACAACCACATCGCCGCGCCCATGTCATACAACCGAGCGCACCAGATCGCATACAAGGAACAACATGTCCGGTACAAGAATGCGGCGTGGAGCATCCTCTTGGGGACGTCAACATTGATGTGTGCCTGCTCAAGGTCATGGAGGCGATCGAAGTTGTGGTTGCTGGCTACATCCTCCCGGCCGAAGGCTCTCTACAACTCGTGGAAGTCTGGGGTCCTGAACTGCCATATCCGCCACCACATTTACCACGAGAATATAGCTCTGCCGGCGGTCGCCTACTCGCAACATATGGCATGGCAGCAGCGGGCAAGCTGGACTTCCGAGCCGAAGTATCATATAGCGACGAAGTTGAGGTGGAGAATGAGAAGACACAACAGGACGTTGGGCTGCTGGACACGCTGCGAGAGACTGCACACAAGGAGCTGGACTGTCAAGTGTGCTACAACTTGATGCATGATCCAGTCACGGCGCCATGCGGGCATACTTTCTGTCGAATATGTCTCGCCCGAGTCTTGGACCACTCGATGCACTGTCCAGCCTGTCGAAGGAACCTACCAATACCACCGTCCCTCACTCGACAACCAAGCAACCTGCGTCTTGTCTCTCTTCTGCAAGCTCTCTGTCCAGATATGGTCACAGCTCGGGCGGCAGCCATCGCAGCAGACGAGTCTGGCGGCATTGGCGAGCTCGACACTCCACTCTTCGTCTGCACACTGGCATTTCCAACTCAGCCAACCTTCTTGCACATCTTTGAGCCTCGGTACCGACTCATGATTCGAAGAGCCTACGAATCAAATCGTCAATTCGGCATGATGATGTACAATCAAGGTGGACAGAATCAAGGCGATTTGGGAGCTGTCAATTTCAAGGAGTACGGGACTATGCTGCAGATCCTCAACGTGCATATGTTTCCTGATGGCCGAAGCCTGATCGAGACAAGGGGCATGTATCGATTCAGAGTGCTGGCGCACGGCACACTCGATGGCTACACCGTTGGCAGAGTCGCAAGAGTTGAAGATGTTGGTCTCAACGAAGAGGAACGTCTCGAAGCTGCAGAGATTGCAGCAGCCTCACCGAATGGGGTCAATCTATACACCAATTTGGACGCTCATGCGGCAATGGCAAGACACATTGAGAGCTCGGATCGACCTGCCGACCTCAATTGCCTCACGACACAGCAATTGTTGCAACTCTGCCTAGGCTTCATCACGAAGATGCAAGCCCACAGTGCACCATGGCTTCACCAACGCATCTTGCAAAGTCATGGTGGGCCTCCGAACGACCCTGCTGTCTTCCCTTATTGGTTTGCTGCGATCATTCCGATCATGGACGAAGAGAAATACCAGCTTCTCAGAACATCCAGTATCCGCGAGCGTCTCAAGATTGTCGTTGGCTGGATCCGGAGAATAGAGAACCAACGCTGGTAAGTCATATTCATCTTCTCTCCTATCCTCTCACAACATATACAACTGGGGCTGAAAATGCTTTCTTTGACCATTCAGGGATGATTCCTCCTCTGGCGATGACATGTAGCTGATTCGGACGTTTTACTGACAGGTATTCTGGAGGGTCCTGTTCGATATTGTGATGTACCATGTCAGCTGCATACATCCTCACGTTCGACGGACTTTGGCCTTCGCTTGCCTCCTCTTCGCCATGTGGATCGGAACCACGCTGTAGCATGGAATTTCTGCGCCCGCGCCGCCGCCCTCGAGTCATGTATCACATCTACCAAGCTTCACCAATACTCACCCCGCCGGAGGTACGTCCGCATTACACTCACACTTCATCACGACACTCGACACGCGTCATACATAATCAAACGGGCGAAACCTCACTAAACGCGTAAATCATGGCAGTCAATGCACACAAGGATTGTCCATTACATCATTATCATCATTTGGGACCTCCCACAGCATATTGCATGGCGTTCCAAAACCGACTTAGGGAGCTTGCCCAAAGTCACCACCAAAGACCGTACACGAAGCTGTCTTGGTACTCCACACCATAGAGAAAGCTACCTGTCGATATCTCGGGATATCTCTTCTTTTTTGTCACTCATCGTTGTTGAAATCTTATCGATCGAAAGCGCGACATACCCAATAAAGCTGCCAGGCTTTTTATATGCATTGTTTGAGAGGATGAATATGGTTTATGAATGGGAATGGTGCATTAGCGGCGTGTACGAGTTGGAATGTTGTCTTTCTTGTCTATAATTGTTGGAAGGAGACGCGCTTTGATGGACAGTCGTTGGATGTACGAGTCTATATCAGAACGAGATCGTCGATAGAAATATCACCCAGTGCGATTATTCTCAGGTTTCGTTCTCCGTTGCATCGGCTATGAGGAGTACCAAGGCAAGGCATCGCTTACAGCCGCGAGAGTTCTCCATGGCACCAAACTTCTCTCTCCAACTCACGAGCACATGGCGTTTCCACATTATTTTGAAGATTGCTTCGTTCCGACACCCTCTGTTCCTGTTCTCCACGATAATTTGGACCACACATGGCCACAGAAGGCCTTTGATTCTACTCGTGATGCCGCGGCTAGAAACGGCTGTTGTCGCTCCGTGTTGCGACGCGATTTGGCCACCAATCTGACACGGCGGTGTGATCAGCTGCACTGGAGATAACTCCACGATAATTCTGCTCCCGCAAGAACAAAGACGGACAGCCAAGGGATATTTCTTCTCTGGAGAAACTTGGAGCATGTGGAGCATACGTCACTATAATCGCCAATCGGCGAGCGGGGATTCTTAAGCCGAAGCATTTCCGCATCCGCATTTGCGGGCGGAATCACTATATCGAGGACATCTAGCCGCATGTGCCACTGAATTTCTGGTTGACACTTTCTTACCGTCTTCTCTGCATTCTCTCTGGAGTCAATTGGTGTTCAGTCAGTGCATAATGTCGTCTCTGAGACCTGTGCAGTCGGCATTGAGGCGGACGGCGCTCACCTCGCCGCAAAACAAGCTCCGTGCAGCTTCAGGCGCGCTGAGATGCACTCCCAGATCTGCCTCGCCGCTTGTTGGATTCAGGCCAGCAGTACGCATAGCAGGACAGCGACGGGCGTTCTCGAATGCGGCGAGACTACGCTTGGCATCTGAGGTCGAAGATTCGTCCTATGATCCCAGAAATGCGGATAGAGAGGCGGATGAGGTCGATGTGTGCATTGTTGGCGGTGGTCCTGCAGGACTCGCTGCCGCCATACGATTGAAGCAGTTGGCGAACGAGGCTGGAAATGAGGAGTTCAGAGTGCTGGTGCTGGAGAAGGCGGGAGAGTTGGGAGATCACATTGTGTCGGGCAACGTGATGGAGCCCTCAGCATTAGACGAACTGCTACCTGACTGGAAGTCTGAGGACAACCTGAATCGATTTGCCGACATCACGCCTGCAAAGACAGACAAGATGAAGTTCTTGACGAGTACGATGGCGATACCGCTCCCCAAGCCACCCCAGATGAACAATCATGGCAACTACATCATCAGCTTGAACCAGATGGTGAAGTGGCTGGGTGAAAGAGCAGAAGAAGTTGGTGTGGAAGTCTATGCTGGCTTTGCTGCCTCGGAGATACTGTACAACAGCGAAGGCGCCGTGAAGGGTGTGGCAACGAACGATCTTGGACTGGGAAGAGATGGCAAGCCCAAGGACAGCTTTGAGCGAGGCATGGAGTTTCACGCTCGAGTAACGCTTCTTGGAGAGGGTTGCCACGGCAGTCTTAGCAAACAGGTCATCAAGAAGTTCAACCTGCGGAGAGACAGCCAGCACCAGACGTATGGTCTGGGCATCAAAGAGGTCTGGGAAATCCAGCCGGAGAAGTTTGAGGAGGGTTTGATCGTGCACTCGATGGGCTATCCTCTGCCTTCGGACACATACGGTGGCGGCTGGATGTATCACTTTGGCGATAACCTGGTCAGCATAGGTCTCGTGGTTGGCCTCGACTATCCGAATCCATACCTAGCACCGTATGGCGAATTCCAGAAGATGAAGTCGCATCCATACTACAAGAAATTCCTCGAAGGCGGCAAATGCATCTCCTACGGCGCACGAACACTGATAGAAGGTGGCTTCCAGTCGATACCGAAGGTCGCATTCCCGGGTGGAGCGTTGATTGGCGACACAGCAGGCTTTGTCAATCTGCCAAAGATCAAGGGTACGCATAACGCAATGCGATCAGGCATGCTCGCAGCAGAAGCTGCATACACAGCACTCAGCAACTCGGAGAGTGGCTCAGTATTCCTGTACGACTACGAAGACAAGCTGCGTGAGTCGCCCATCTGGAAAGAGCTCAAGGCAGTACGAAACATCCGACCATCATTCCACACTCCTCTCGGTCTCTATGGCGGCATCTTGTACTCTGGCATCGACACGCTCTTCTTGCGAGGCAACGCCCCATGGACCTTCAAGCACGGCAAGCCAGACCATGCAGCTACCAAGACAGCGGACCAATGCAAGAAGATCGAGTACCCGAAGCCAGACGGCGAGATCACATTCGACATCTTGACGAGCGTCAGTCGAACAGGCACGAACCACGAAGAGGACCAGCCTGTGCATTTGCAGGTCAAGGACTGGACAAAGCACGCGCAGATGGAGTGGCCCAAGTACAAGGGTGTTGAGAACAGATTCTGCCCAGCTGGTGTGTATGAGTATGTGGAGGATGACTCGAAGGAGTTGGGCGTGCGATTCCAGATCAATGCGCAGAAGTGAGTGAATTTCTTGTCTCCATAGCGGATCATGGATGCTAACGGAGTCTTAGCTGCGTGCACTGCAAGACTTGCGATATCAAGGATCCATCGCAGGACATTAACTGGGTGAGTCCACCTCCGCCTTTCACGTCACACAATGCTAATTCTGCGCAGTCAACGCCTCAGGGTGGTGAGGGACCAAAGTATATCATGACATAAAATGCCAACTATTTCTTGAGGCATTCACCGCTTGTACATATTACCGACGCTTCAATGTGCATATCCATACCTTAGTGCGCTCCCTAGATTTCGCAACTGAAGGTTGAAATATAACAGGCTACTAACAGGCTATCCCTTCTACAATTCTCTGCCGAAGCTCGAGTAGGAATCGGATGTACGGAAGGTGCTGTCGACAGGCAGTTGCGAAATCGCGAGGGGGCCCTAAGGTAGGTAGGAGCAATTGATGTTCATGCAAGTGCAGCCGTAGCCTCCGAGGAAGGTGCGAGGGAGGAGCTGCATGCACTTCCCACAACCACAGGTAGAGAACATCTACCTCTTCACATCAACACGCACTACACAAGTTTACTGCTACAGCACCATCTTTCTTGTTTCCTGTCTTGCCATCATTCTTGGACTCGGATCTCGCATCAGACGAACGTGTCACGGCAGACGAATTCAACAGGGTTGCATCGAGCATCGCTATATTCCCAGCGTAGCATTCCCTCAACCTCGAGCCCACAGAAAGTCAACACCACTTCACCGCATCTCACGGCACCTGACCTCGAACCGCAAGATCGCAAATGACCTCGACAGTTCCTCTACTCCCAGTGTACACGCTGCCTTTCACAGACTCCACAACAAGAAGCAAGAAGAAATCAAGGTCGACATCGAAAACCGAAAAATTATCCGCAGGGGAAGGGTGTGGCATTGCTCTGGCATGCTTGGTGTTCCTCGGGATTATTGCGACAGTGATTGCGGTACCTATCGTCGTGGAGAAGACCTACAATGAGTATGTCAAACAATTCAACGCCTATTGCGCGCAACCAGGCGTTCGATGCGTCCGAACCGTCGATTTCTGCAGAGCACACAATGTCACCTGCTACTAGCGCTAAGCATCTCAACGTTGCTGATGGAAAGTGGCTACGCCTGGAGGAAAAGCCGCGAAGGTGTGATTATTGTCTTTTCTGGTCGCGGTCTATGACATGGTTGATCATGGGTCTCTTGATTCTCTTAATCGTTGCGTTTACGGTATCCGGGAGTGTGTTCCCATGGTCAAATGAGGCTGCTGGTCGTGGCAGAGGGAGCAGGGTCGGTTTACAGAAGAGGAGGGACGCGGACCAGAGGCAACTCGTACTGCAAAGCTTCGAAGAAGATATCTGCATTCCTTGTGATGACGAATTTCGAGCATGCAACATGGACGGAAAGTGGACGTGCTGGGCAGGAGGGGGAGAGACTCAAGACGCAGTGAGTCCTTCCAAATCGTAGACAGAGAGCATGCTGCACCTTGTACCTACACATATCATCAATCACCATCTTCTCAAGAGTTGCCAAGCACTTGGTCGGTCTCATGTCAAACAAAACCTCCAACCAGGACCCTTGCATGCCACGAGGCTGAGCAACGCGTGACAATGCTGATCAGATGACGCAATGTTCAGGAGCACTCCTACATCTCCGACTTTGCATCCGTACCTGACAATCTCTCACCTTGCGACTGCTTGCTCCCGGGAGAGCAGCCGACAGACGAAACGGAAACGATGTCGTTCAATAACTGCTGCTTGACGATCACCGATATCGCTACGCCGGACCCGTATGTGATATCCGCGTTTGGACGATATTATATGGTCAGTGGAGCACGGATTCGCAGGGGGTTTACTAACTTGACGATAGACCTTCACATCTGGCGACAAGGTCGAGATATGGTCATCATCAAATCTGCTCGACTTCGGTCGCGCATGTCAGAGAGTTACGGTCTGGCGACCACCACCGCACACGCATTATAGCGGCGGCATATGGGCTCCTGAATTGCATGCGCTCGAAGGAAGATGGTACATCTACGTCGCAGCAGAAGATCCGAAACATGGTAACAAATCGCACCGCATGTATGTCCTTGGTGGGCCTCCTTCGAATTATGATCCGGTCTCCGGCCCATGGGAATTTCTAGGTCCAATCGCTGGCATGCCAGATCATTGGGCGATCGACGGCACGATCCTTTCACTATGGGGCAAGAACTACTTCATCTACTCTGGCTGGCCTTTCCACAATCCTGGCATGTCAGACCTGATTCAAGAATTATTCATCATTGAGCTTGCCAGTCCAACAAGAGCCTGCTCGCAAGCAGTCTCGATCTGCCAGCCAAATGAGCCATTCGAGCGCACGGGAAACCACGGCATCAATGAAGGACCGCAAGCGCTGATTCATCCTGACGGCCAGTCATGGGTCGGCATTGCGTATTCATGCTCGGGATCGTGGACCAAAGAATACAAGGTCAACACATTGCGCTACAATGGCGGTGACCCGCTTCAGCAGTCATCTTGGGAGAAGTCAAGACATCCGCTAATTCAAGGGCGTATGCGAGGCGGCGCTCCATACGGACCCGGTCATGGCAGCTTCCTGAACGTGAGCGGTGACACTGTTCTGGTCTATCACGCAGCAGACAAGGAAGACGATGGATGGAACAACCGAAAGGCGCGAATTCAGAGAGTGCAGTGGACGCAGAATGGTCCTTGGATGGGCGAAGTTGGACCGCTGGTTGATACTGTGCAGCATTACATGTCACCGCCTCAAGGAATGTTTGCAGGGTTTCCTGGAAATCAGCATCAGCCGCAGTTTGACCCGAAAGTCGAAGCGATGGCACTGTTGGGCAAGGCGAAGGGCTTCTTGAAGAAGTTTTGATGAACCCTGAACAGTCGCGTACAAGCGGAATCTATACCTCTTACTCTGCCGGCACCATAAGTTGTACATATCGCTCTGCACAGACAGCACCTTGAAATCAAATCCTTCCGCCTGACGAACCTCTTCAGCAATATAGAAAACTTGACGTTACAATGTCGCACAGAGTGCTCGAGTAGCTCGACTTCCAGTGCAGCTGCCTTCCCTGCTTTCGCATGTCGTGGACTCTCCGCTAAACCTAACCATTGATGTCCTTTGTCACAATGTGACGCGCTCTCCCGCTTCCGATCACGACAAATTCTGCATGCGCACATTATTGCTAGTCTCCTTCTCCAGATCCTGGCTGGTGTTCGCAGTCGTTGTAGTGTCCATAGATGCGGCGCGCCGAGCCGAACGCAGAAGGTCATCCGAAGGGTTCTTGATGTTTGGGCAATCCTTGGTCTCTGGACCGTACACGATGGCCATGATCACGTAGATCGTGCCGGCAACGGCGGTCACGACAGAGTAAGCGAGAATGCGGCGCCAATGTGGGGGACCAAGCATCAAGCCAAGGCCGACGTTGATGCAGCCCATGAGGACTGCGGCGCGACCGAGCCAGCGGTGGAGATAACCATACCAGGTTGGCTGTCCCTTCTTCTTGAAAATGAGATGATGGACAAGACCGTGGAACGGCTGAATTGTCATGATGATGGTAACGAGCAGACCGATTTGCTTGTGCCCATTTTTGGAAGTGAGGACGCCGTGACTGTAGTCATTTGGTTCGCAAGCTCAATTGTACTCACACAAGAAGAAGTTGACTTACCCTCCGTTTGCAGACACATATAAGCCCATACCGGCACCAGCAATGGCGAGACACCAGGCTGCCATCTGCCAACCCGCGTGAAGGCGCAAGACGTACTTGCCCTGCAATGCGCGAAGCACAGCACCGCCGATCGGGAAGAGGATACCGAAGGCCACCAGCATCACAACGCCATGAACAAAACCAATCCAGGGAAGGTTAGCGGGCCTCGAGTGAGCTGCACCATGGCCGGTTGCAGCGGAGGCCGATGGCGCCATCCCGTGAGATGCAGTCGTAGAAGCCATAATCGTGTGTGTGGACGTGCTCCTGCTCTGTTCGTGTGATGCTGTGTTGTGAGGTGCACGGTGTAATCGGGGAAGATACCTTTTTGTTGATGTGATGTGTAGACGATGATTTTGTTGACTGTGCACAGCGGAGTGGAGTGTGCGATTAGAAGTCAGAGCTTCAAGTGCGAAGAAATTTTTATAGAAGATAAGGGTTCTGCTCTCAGAAAGTGATGCCGTTCTGAGCCTTATATGTGACTGCCGCCGGCTACCTCTGGTCACACAAACGTCGTACACAATTGCATGGACCAAAACCACAATCCTTACAATTGCTGCCGGTTATCGCCGCTCTTACACCGCCAACAGCCTCTCTGATTACGCACATCTTCCTCTTCTGCGGTCGCTGCGATCCTCATCGTGGATTCATCGTCCGAAATCCATGGGCAAGAGCCACCACGCCAGCCCGTTTGTGGCTAGTGCACCTCGCTTGAGCCACGTGTGATTGGTCTTCATGTTCAAAATGGTCGGCCTTGAGGACTAGTTGCAACGTTCAGGTTGCAGAAGCAAGAAGCCGACGTCTTGTGCACAATTCTTCTTTGTTGGGCGAGAAGCTACCTGAATCGGCTTCTTGGTCGCTACCTGTAACAGTGGTCGATCTTGCCGTGAGTGAATTGGTGATCCCTGGCCGGATGTTCTGCAGCCTCAGCTGCAAGCAACCTCAGACAAAGCACAAAAGCAGGCTAGGCGATCGCGGAACTTTTATACACCAGAACGGTCCTGACTTGCGCGCGTCATCCCTGGTCGGCGTGCTGTGTAACCTGAGAGTCAACCCCATCTGGGCGTTTCCTCTCGTCAACGGGATGTTTTTGTAGCGACTCATACAATTGGAGTAGACTGCCGATGAGGAAGGCCCACGAGGCCCAAAAAGTGCTTAAGGACGCCTGATACTGCGCCCAAGTCGCCGCATCGTAGCCGAAAGCTGAGCAAAGGGTGAAACCTACACCACCGACCAGGTTCCAAAAACCGATATGCCAGCCAAGAACGTCAAAGGCGGGTCTGTACCACTGCTTCTGTGTTTCGAGCATAAACAGAGTACCAGACACGATGAATCCACTCCTGCCGATAACCTGTGGCGTCCCTGCGAAGGGTCAATCATATGGTAGCAATAAACCTTGCCAATAATCACGTACAGTATATTCCATCCTCGAGGCCGGGTGACAAGTGGTTAAATATGCCAGGCAAGGCGGTAAATCCCGAGATCCAGAATATCGTTGCACCAAACATCTGTGCCGAACATGCAAGAAAGCCGATCTCGTGCAAATAGTGTGATTGAGATCATACCAGGATGGATACCATGACCAGGAATTTTGTCTCGATGGATACTTTGAAGACAGGTTTTCTTCATCGTCTGCGGCTACACTACATGTCGTCAACCTCTGCGCTGGCCATCTCATGCAGGATGGCTTACGATTGCTGGACAGTGGACAGACTTCTGCCGACCAGATTATCTTTGTTGGAATGATGGTGTGTGCACGCCTTCGGGTCTGGAGACACTACGAGATGGTATCCTCGCTGATCGTCGAAGAACTGATGGACAGCCCAACCGAAGCAGCCAGCACGATTCTCGTTAATGGCTTCGAGCATGAGAAAGACCGAACCGATTTCGAAGATTGTGGCGCCAATGAATGCCGTGATGCCACCGCCAGTCAAGATCTCGTTTCTGAATTCGGTTGATGGGCGCTCGAGTGGCAGCCATACAAAGAAAGCATTAATCACCTGCGCAGATCTACGGTATTAGCCGCGAGATGGGAATTGCATTAACAAGGGGGGATTACTCGCCCATAAGATTGATCCCCATGTGAAGACATATGCAACAAGCCACGAAATGTCATAGTATGGGTACTCAGTGAGCATGCGACCGATAGTTCGCCGCACTGTTGCAACATCATTCGTCTTCTTCGGAACAATGAACTTTGCTTCTGAAGGATCGGCTGGGGGCCTCGTCACAATCTGATGCCGACCTTTGCGATTATTCCTTGATGTCCAACGATACTCTGCCCGTGACTTTGGCATTCCCGGCTGCTCCAGCTTCCCTTTGGTATCAGCTGATCCATCTCAAGGTGTCGAAATATGAGTTTCATTCCCAGCATCGGGAGCGAGGTGCCTGAAATGAGCCTGAGTTGGATTCAAGAATCTAATAGGGCCTGTGGCTCTTGAGCGCGCCAGTTGCAATGACGTGTGACGATCGAGTGGCTCGCGGTCTTGGGCAAAGCCATCGCTGCGGTGGTCATGCAGCTGCGGCATGATCGAAACGCCCCCGGGACAACCCCCTCAATGCATTATGAGCAGTCAAGAATGAATCTCGAAGCTAGATCCATGAGAGGTTGCACGAGAGTGTGACAGAGATCCCGGTCCTCCCGAAGACGCGCCGGAGAGACGCGCCAAGAAAAGGCCTAGAGGTGCCTCCCCCGGTCTGCACGGACCCCCGGTCTGCACGGCCGAAATTTTCAGGTAATACCTTATAAAAATAATAATAAAACTACTTATATCTTAATAATAATAGTTACTACTAAAGTAGAAATTTACGCTAGGGCTAATCCGACCGTATAAATCGTATAGGTAGTAAAATTATATAGTATCGATAGGTCTACGTTATCGAGGTACCTCGCGGGGAAGACTACTTCCCGAGAGGTATACCGACAGTAATATAAGCGTAAATTATTACTACTATAAGAGAAGAGGCTTATAAAGCATATTAATATACTTACTAATCGCGGTTAGGCCCTATCCTATCTAATAGTTCGAAGATTCGTAGCAGAAATTAGTAAAAAGAGCGTAGGGAAAAACTAGCCTAGGAAGTTCGTTAAACGTAATAAGAAATATCTCGCTAGTAGCTTCCTTTAGGCTATTAAAATCGCGCGTAAAAAGGTA
>AZYM01000013.1:0-51094 GCA_000611715.1 Scolecobasidium constrictum UM 578 | reverse complement strand
TATATATAGAATTAAGTACTAATATTATCTAGTATTAAATTTATGCGCTATCTATACTAAGCGTATTACGCTTATAGATAAAGATATAAAGCTCTATAGAGCCTTACGTAAGAGATAGCTTAGTCCTACTAGTAGTAAGAATAGTTAAACGCGCTATAATAGAATAAGATATAATAGTATTATATAGTATAATACCTAAGGCGAACGGCGTTTTATAGTAGTTTTTTATAGTAGTATAATTATACGTTCGGCGCGTAAAAACGCGATACCCGCTATTAGACTATATATAGTTTAATAAATTTATATACCTACTCCTAATCCTCTTTACTAATACTATATCCTTATCTATAATCGTAATTCGCCGAGCGTGACGTACTAATATATTTATAACTTAGAACTCCGTAACTATTACTAATTCGGATACCTCTTATAGTACGAGGATTATATCTAATTACTATACTATACCCTTCTTACTAAACTTTACTAGATATATATCTTATACTATCTCGCGAATAAGTCGCTAGAATAGAGCTCTCTTTATTAGTAGCTCGGTTAAGTTTGTATATCTTACGATCTCTTTTACTATATATATCTATTAGATCGTGTAAGTATCTCTAGCTATTCTTATACTTACTAACGTGCTTCTTACGATTATTCTTATTCTTCTTCTTTTTCTCCTTATTTCTAATAACTAAATCCTTCGATGCTGTATAACTCTCTAGTATTAAATTACTCCTTATAACGGCTGAATCCTCTAGTATAGGTAGATTTTTCGGGATAGTCTTCCGGGCGGTATTAGGATTAACTAGATTAGTAGCGTCGGCTAGTTATATATATACTTCGACTACTTATCTCGTAATAAGTATAGCGCGGTACTATTCCTCTCGGTATTAGGGGTTCTTTCCTACACTAGTTTTCTTAGCTAGCTTTTTAAATCGCGCTATAGCGAAAATTATAGTAGATTTTCTAGTAGTTTTTAGGTACGCTTACCGCTTAAATAGCTAATTCTAATAGGGTCTATATACTTACTTCTTCTCTTACCCTATATACTAGTCTTATATACGAGCTACCGATATCGGGATATACTAGAGTCGATATCTTAATATATATATTAAGTATCCTTTATATCGAACTATTTTTTTTTTTATCCTTCTCTTTTCTATAATATTCGACCTTATAACTACTCTTATCTATATTAGTAAAGAGAAAGTCTGCTTCGGTTTTACTAAAGTAACTTAAGATGCTTTTAAAACCTAGCACTAGAGTATAACTTAGTTTAAATATATAGAAGAAATCCCTAAGAAGTCGGTTAATTACTATAAGATCGATTAGGGTAAAGACTGAAATTTATTTAGATAGAAGTATTTCTAGAAGGGTACTCTATCCTTCGATAGAACGCTAAAATTAATCTATATTCGATATTCTTAAATTATAAAATATCTATAGACTAGTAGGTCGACTACCGGTATAGATACCTATCTAGCCTCGAAATCCTGTAAGAAGTTCTCGCTAGCGAGAGGACTATTAATATTAGATTAAATAGAGGGCTAGCGAGCATAGATAACTACTATAAAAATACTACTATAAACTAAGCTAACGGATACAGATCGCGCGCTATAATAAAGAGCTTATTAAGTTAAGCGATATTCTACTCGACCTAGAGTACTTTAAAGACTATATTATTCGCGCGATTATTAGATACTATTAGGCAATCTCTAATATCGATTAAGTTTAGTTTAAGCGAGTAATATAGAGCTTGAATATAATCGGAGCGAAGATTCTAGATAGTAAAGTTAAGATCCTAAGCTCGACTATAGTAACTCGACGAATTCTCGAATATCGTACTACTATAGAGTAGAAGATTCGCGACAGTCTCCTAGAAGATCTAATAAAAATTACTATCGCGCTCGACTATTAGTCTACGCCTAAGTATAAAGGTTATCTTACGATTAAAGCGTACTAGATTACGTTAGATTAGCATTTAAAGGAAGCTTTAATTAGCTTTAAGTACGTACTAGGCTATTATACCGGCGAAGTACTAGAAAAAGTCGTACTTAAGCGCCTTAAGTATTTCGGGATTACTAGCCGTATTTTAGCTATAACGTCTAATAATATATCGAATAATAGGACTCTAAATAAGTATCTAAATAAGGGTATTATATAGCTAAATCGAAGGCTTAGGATTAGGATAGTAAACCGGATCGCGTAGATACCTTATCTTATATACGTTATTTAGCTAGTAGTCGTCGAGTTAACTAAGAAGCTTCGAATCGAGACGAAGAATAAGTAAATTAACCTAAACTAGGACGAGGACGTAGAGCTATAGATTATATAGGATAAGGTTAAGGAGGACGAAAATACTATTAATAGAGTACGTTTATAGTAGTTTTTTTATAGTAGTTTCTAAGCGCTAATTTAGCCTAAAGGTACTATTTATGCTATATAAGGTCCGTCTCCTCGCGAAATATATTAACGCGAGCGATCTTAGATAGAGTATATTTCGAGATATCTAGAAGACTATTACTAAGGTAAAAGAGGACGCTAATTAGCAGCCGCTCCGTTACTTCTAGGATATATATACCCGGTAGGACTCTTCTTACTATATACTAGGAAGGGCTCGTTTATTATAAGCGGCTATAGATACCTTCGCTAACTAGTATTATCCTCTACTTATATTAAATCGGGTTAAGTAGTAGTAGGTCGACTACTTAATCTCTCTTCTTCGTCCCTTTACTATATTTACCTAGATAATCGGTGTAATACGCGATCTAACGATCTATCGTATTTTCGAGGTTTATAGCTCGCTAATCGAGTATTACGATCGATATAATAATCTCCTTAAGAAGAAACGACTTAATTAGAAGGTTATAATCTAGGAGGGTTTTTTAGAAGCTTATAATAAGCTGCTAGAGTACTACGAGAAGACGGAAGTGTCTATAATATACGGTCTTACTATTCTCCTCGATCTAATTAGTAAAAATAGATTCTAGAAGAAGAAGATCTAGAGGGAGGATCCGAAATAGGAGGTAGAATACTAGGTTTATTTCGAGTAACTCTATCGGGAGAGCTATACTAAACGGCCGCTAATAAATCCTTATAAAGCTAAGGCGTAAGGCGTCGAGCGACGATAAGGCGTCTCGCTTAATAATCTTATAAATAGAATATACGAATCTTAGCCTTTATAGGATTAGGATAGTATTCTAGAAGTCGAGATTAATAACGCTAAAGCCGAGCTTTTTAACTATCGAGGACTAGGTAAGTTTTATCGTAGTCGATTTTCCTAAAGCTTATTTAAGCTAACTTTACGCGAAAATAGGCGCTAAAGAATCTCCTAGAGCTCTACTTAATTAGTAGAGAAAGATCGCCGATCGCTTCTCTCGTATTACTATAATAGCGCGGGACTTCCTTACTATCTAAGCTATAGGTATTAGTATTAAGCGTAAATTTAGTATTATATATAGTTTTACTACTAATACTAAAAAATATAGTCCGGTAGTATTAGCTACTCTAATAATCTATAATTATAAGCAGTTAGAGGACTATCGAGAGGATAAACGAGACTACTATATCCGTCTCCGCGAAGAGGAAATTATAGAGGAGAATCTTATAGCCGAACGCGACCTAGACGTATAGGTTATAGCCTAGATTATTTAGGGATTAAAGCTTATCTACGTTAGCGATAATAACGAAAGAGAAAGCGACGAGGAGAGTAATAGAGAAAGTAAGCTAAGTAAGGAAGACGAAGACGACGTTAAGCCGGAGACTAATAACGTTAAGATAATAGTAGAGAGGATAGAGTAAGAAGTAAACTCGGATAAGCTACTATCGAAGCGAGTAAGGCGAAATACTAAAGCGGCTATAAAGAAGAAGGTAATAGTAGCGACGATAATAGCAGCAGCGAAGTAATTAGCTATAAAAATAGCCTAAAGAGTAAGTATAAGGGCGTAAAATATAAGGGCTACAGGATCGAATATATAGAAGGATAGAAATAAGTAGTAGAGCGTAAAATACGGATTATAAACTACTATAAAAATACTACCACAAATATAGACCTATTTAAATAATAATAAGTTAGCCTTCGAATAATATAATATAAACTTAGAGATTACTATTATATTATAACTTATATAATAGCCTAGACTAATATATTATTATTATAATGATATATATATGCGATCTTTCAAGTTAAATCATATCATGGGGAGGTCTAATACTACCTCGTCCTTTCACTACCATGCATACCTTCTGGACCTCGATCTCAGCGAGGAAGATCCTGCGGAACGACAAATAGAGCTCTTGCTCGATACGCGCATCGCCACGGAATACCTTCGTACTCCAGCAGCAGCTCTAGCTGTGTTGCTGCTGTTGACCGCTCGAGTCATCGATGCTCAGGATCTGGACATCTTGCAGTGAGCGAGTCCCAAGACTCAAGCCGGTGACGATGTATGGACGAACGAGCTGGAAATCTTCACCATTCGGGACTATCCTTCAGTAATGTTAGATCCAGTAATTAACCTCCATAGCTGCGCGCGGCTGTGAGTCGAGTGAATTCTTAGAAGATCTCAGCGGCTTTGCCTTGATGATCATCAAGTCGGCCATCCCTTTAGGATTTATGAATACTTTTATCGTGCCCTCAACTGATCAAACAGGTCGTGCTCGAATTTTGGCTGAAGGCGAGCCATGCTTCGGATTGAGTTTTCTCTACCATCGTCCAGAACAATCATACTGAACCTGGGATGTCTTTTTGGGGGTTTGTGGTGGCTATGTTAAAGCTTCCAAGGATTCATACTTTTCACCGAGACATTCTCATCGTCGTCTTCGTCATGACACCTTGTCCAACATATCATCTGCTCGTACATCTCTGCTCTCATCAACACAGTTCTAGCCCGGACACCAATGGAGCGAGGTCCTGGTCCACTACTGGTGAAGCTTCTGACACACAACGATGCAGAAGCCAGACTAGCGAAGTGCCGCGTGGCACTTGGGACAAATGATTTTCCCGAGCTGGAGAAATCTCTTGAAGTGCTAATGGGAGTCGAAGAAGTTGCTGCGGACCACGAATCTCACGACATTGCTCGGGACGTCCTAAAAGAACTGAACCTGATGCACGCATCTCATCAAGTTACTGGCCCCTGGGGTGTCGACCATACCATCCATGTGGGCATCAGCATCTCTCGAATGGAAGGCATTCTGCACGATCTGGCGCATTCTCTGATGCGCACGAAGATTGAGCGACTGAGCAGGAGCTGGGGAACATTGGGTACAAAAGCGATAGAGCAGGTCCACGACATCATACGCGACTTGTTGAGCCGTGAACAAGACCCTTGGAATTCCGATCTCGACTACAAGCTATGGTGAGTTCATACAACTTGTTCCCCGCGTGGACAAGATTGCTGGAGAAAGGTTGTACCCTCGAATGGCTACTTCACGGAGCTGAGCAAGCATACAGGTGTGATACACGAACGAGCGGCAGAGAATACTCTTGGCTTCACAGTCGCATGAAATCAGCTCGCCACAAGGTCGCGCCCATCTTGTATCGCCAACGTTGGCGGGATGAGATTGAGCCTAAGAAGCCATTTCCGTTCATGAAACTTCCTCGCGAGCTACGAGGGCTCGTCTACGGCTTTCTACTGCCAGGTAAACAGAAGCACGCCATCGCCATTCATACTATCATCGGCACCGCCGAGCTTACTCAAGAGCACACCGCGTTACCAGCGCCTCCGACGGTGCTTCGCGCCGGAGCCATGTGGGATTCTGGCCATGAGCACTTTTGGTCTCTCTCATCCACTTGCTGGACCATACGTGACGAGGCTGCGGAGTACTTCTATACCCAACCAGTCCACGAGATCACTCTGGCTGATTCTGATGTCTACTGGCTCGGAAGAAAGGACTTGCCAGAGCTTGTCAAGAGTCAGATATTCATGGACAAGTTCTGCATGATCCGCAGCATTCGACTGACTATATACACGTCCACTAACGTGGAAGCGATGAAGATCTCGTCAGAACTCCTGCAGATCATCGTTGGGTGGATGCAGCGTATGAAGGAGCTACGTTCCTTGGATGTGGTCTATTTGCCATACCCAGTGGACCCTATGCCTACAGCACCTGCCTACATTCTGTTGTCTGACTTCGAGCGCTGTAAGGGCTTGCCTGCCGCTGTTCGAATCTCATGTCATGCTTGCTAACTCCATGTAGATTTGGTTGCGCCGCTTTCGGCACTACATGATATAGAAAAGGTGAACTTCATGCTCGATCGTGGACCGCTGCTCAAAGACAGCCCAGTCAGTCGCAACATAATTTATGGAGGCTTGAACCGTGTCCCAATCTGTTGGCGCAAGCAAAGCCGGACAACGGACCAAGAGCCTCGATTTTCTATGCCGCATCTCTGGTATTTGGCAGGCCCAAAGGTCGACGAGCGGTGGGAGGAGATCACAACAACAATTATATCCAAGGTAAGAAAACGGAAGAAGGCAGTCCTTTGCGCGTGTGGCTAACAAGGTTCAGATGCAAGCATCGCGTCTGGATGCATCAGAGGCATCAGACAGCGCAGTGGAAGACATGGACGTCGATTAAGATTCTTTCATGACGCCATCCGGGACTATGCAGAACAGTATTGTTAATAATGTGCTCGCACAGCTCCATCTCTTAGTTGTGCTCGCTACTGCGTCCATTCAAACCTCCAATGTTTGCAAATTTGCACCTTTGTCGACGATTACGATGTCTCGGCTAGCCGACTTGAGCTTCTGCTTTGGCAAGTAGAGTTCATCAACACGACATATATGATGCCCGTTCGTGGTAGTATCTCTGGAATGTCACTGCATCACTGAACTTCAATTTACACCCCGGAAAATACTAGCCTTGATCATTTATCGTTTGTGCATGTCCACCATGCCTTCCAACTTCTGTTTCGATGTCAGTCCTGACCACGTGTCGATGCGGCTTACTTCTGGGCGTTTCTCTCCGCGTTATGTTGTCATCGATGACCACGCCGCAAATTCTACAAATGCTTTGGCCGACCGCATCCAAGGTAAGGACCTATGGAGAACTCCTCAAGACAAGCTCCGACTGACCATACGGAACGGTAGACTACGCCAAACTTCTCGTGGACAAGAACACCGATACCACAGTATTCCTTGACCAACTGCCATTCGAGGATGAAGGTGACCATGCATATAAGGCCATGATTCTCACGAAGGACAAGTCCGGTAAGCGCAAGGTCCTACTCGAAGGAGCGTACGAGGTCTCCAGCAGCAAGAGCCAGGCACGACGCAAAGCGCTTGAGAATCTGCTGAACAAGAGCAAGGACAAGGTCAAGGAGGCGATGGGAAAGCCCAAGGTAATCACAAGTGGCGGAAAGTGGGTGTTCTTGCCGGACTGATGCATAACAATGCTTGGGCGATGGAGGGTGGTGGACTTCTAATGCAAGCTGTTGGCGAAGATCGGTGTGGCAGTTGTTCTTTGTTCGCTCACGGATATGCATTCGGAATGCACGCTGAATGTATGATTCGTCCGCATGCAAGTGCCAATTCTCTTTGTCCACAATTGATCTTCGAGGGCATTCATTGTGCACTCCCTTCCCTTCGCGAATCCTCAGGTATGAGCTTTCGTAAACTCCGTCCAAGCAGCGGAAATCCAAGCTATTAGCGCCCACAGCAGCGGGGCATTGAACAAGATGGATGACCTGAACTTCATACGCCAACAAATCATCGGTACGTAGAGTAACACCGTTTTTGGCAATTCTCAGCGCTGAGAATATGAACAGATTGTGCTCGTGTGGTATCTGGTTCACATCAGACAGAATTCAAGGTTGTACTATTCACGAGGACTGTTGATGGCGCCGCGCAGATGGCCGTCATGCTGATGATGGCGAACATGAATTGTGGTCAATCAGCATGGCGATCTTAGGAGGAGGCAGATCGTGAACTGAATCTGATCTCCGCATACCACGATCTCCTTGATCAGGCGTCTGCTGCAGCGTACGACTACATAGCAAAGAAAGAAGATCATCTGGACATCGAAGGCTAAAATCTGATCGCAACCTTAATCCATGGAGAAGAGCATCGGATGGGGTCAGAATTGATCATGAGTGCGATTGTGGGCCAAAAGTTTCATCCATACAGAGTTTTTGAGCGAAAGACTGAACAGAGTATGCTCAGAGCAAAGCCCGAAGTGGCTTCTCAAACGCATACATTAAAAGGTCAAGCAGATGATGTATAAAACTTATCAACCTCTAGAACGGATATCTGAGGCTTCTTCTAACGTGAAAGGACTCGACGTCCACGTAGTCCTCCAGCAACCGCTTTCTCACAACACCACAATCGCGATGAATCCGATCCCTGCTCCAGATCACGGCACTGATGTTCTTGCTCTGCGAACAATGATAATAGGTACGAGCTCGCTCGCGAGAACTGTCTCGAAGTCAACCTCTCGCTGATGGTACAGCGACTGACGATTGAGCACAGACAACTTGCGTTTCTACTACGACACTCCTGGAGACTATTTCAGAATTGCAACCGTCATTTCTCAAAGCAGACTGAGGGCAGTCGTGGTCAGACATTGCAGGCGTTACGATGCAAAACCTGTGATCCAATCCGAGTGGTATAACATCAGCAAAGAGGAGGGCGAGACTCGCATAGATTGGATGACAGCACTTGGACTGGCGTATAATGACTTTTTGGAATCCACAGCAGGACTTCTGACCAGTGCGTTGGCCTCGGGCGGTTCGCCATTGACTGCACCAAAAAGAGTCCTTGGCCGTCCGCCGCGATACACTCCATAACGAAGATACCGAGGTGTGATATGCATCGATCGCTCGGAAGGAGAAGAATGAAATCGTGGGATCGAGCGGAGGCGGTGTGTCTGGGCAGAACGCTGCGCGGGTCGATGAGCGATGACGGAGAGGCCGATATCATCTATGATTTTCCATAGCTTTCTGAAGGCATCAATTCGTAGCCTTGATGCAAACAAATTGATGCCTTTTGTCTTCAAGCCGCACAACACAAAATTGCTGATCCTGACTTTCACCACAACCCAAAGCCTGCACTCCTTTCTGACAAGTCGAGTTCCTTATGAGCAAGAAGAAAACGACAATGACGATGTCGTACACCACGAAGAGTACCTGTGATGTCAGCTTGCTGCGCGAACAGGTTCTGAGTACATTGATAATAGCTGTCGCCGGTCAGTTGTCGCGGTGCTAACCAATGCAGGCAACCTCCGCTTCCTTCACGGCAACGATCACAGCTACGAGATAGTTGCGATGACGGAGAACGACAAGTTGATGCTCGTGATCTGCAAGACACGTCAGGGCTACGACACGAGCAGCATGTTTGAGTGGATTGTGCATACGCCTTGGTTTCCTGGCTACCTCGATGACCCGAAGACGAATCATGGTCCCAAGCTTGCTCAAGCCTACGCTGGATTGCTCCATCTTACCGGCGAGCAAGCCGCCAAGAAGATGCGCGAGGGCTTGAAGCATCCATGGGCGACGGAGCCAAAGATCCCGGCCTCAACTTGAGGGGGGCATTGTGGGTGAGATCCATGAGCCTCGATTGCCTTCTTGACCATTTTCTGACTTGATAGATCCTTATCATGCTAGAGGTACTTCAGGCAGACGTCAAATTCAAAGCGTCCTCGAGCTGTCTCTACATCAACATTGCTCGACATCATAACATTGTGCAGAAGAGGTTGGACCGGTGTGAACAGCCTGGAACGATTTGTTCCCCAGGACATTAGGAGAACAGCACGTTGCATGCCACAAGATCTTGGAGTGGAACTACTTACTTAGAGATATGTCGTCTCAATTAGAGAGGGCGGCGCGTTAAATCAATTCATGAGCTTCGTGCTTGTCTCACGATTGTGAGGCAGCAGGAAAGTCAATCCATCTCTTTCCCAAGCTTATTGTGATAAACCTTTCGCGTTCTTGACACCTTCGCCGACGGTTCTATCTCCGCAAGGAAACTCATCGGCATCGTTTCTCTGTGTGCGCAACAATTCTGAAGGACACCGGTGACCACATTCAACATGACTTCCACCACGGAGCCTACAAATGACATCCTCACACTGCGGACGATGATACTCGGTATGTGTCCTTTCCCGGATCCATTCAGGACCGTGTTCCTGATTTGTGAACTGACGCAGATTCAGACACTATGCAGTTCTACTTTGACCGCAAACGCAACGACTTCGCAATCGTAACCTTGGCAGACCACGATGGCAGACTGGCAGCCATGATCTCGATGGAGGATCAACCCATCCTGCGATCCGAATGGTACACAATTCCCAAGGACGAACACAAAGTACGAATCGATCGTCTGTCGGTGCTTGTGAGTGCATACGGTGACCTGGCAAAGCACGTAGCGTTGCGTTGCTTTGAGAAGGTGGCGGAGGATTATGATTTGAGCGGTGTATACGTGGCCCCGAAGACCGAGAGCGACCAGCCGCCGGCATACGAGGCGAATTCGAAGGCGATAAACGATGGATCGTGAGAAGTTGCGGACCTGGAAGGTCGGCTTGCATAGAGCGATATTGATTTTGTGGAATTATCTGGGCAACATCTCCGCGCTATCATGTTGCGTCTTCTTGGAGATAATTTCATGCACCTAGCCTTTACTTCACATAAGCTAGCTTCATCTCATGCCAGATATGTCATATCGACCGAATCATGTGATTGTCCTTCCGTCCGTGCCACATCAGAACCGTCCACTCTTCATCCCAGCCGGCGCAGCAGGCTTACCACTACAAAACCGATGCGCCAACGCCTGCCTCGGCGTGATCCTCTCCTCCGGATCCAACTTCAAACACTTATCAAGCAAATCCGCAAAATCACCCAACTCCTTCAACTGCTGCTGGTTCGTCGTCCCCTTCTTCCCCGCTGCCCTCAACAACCTCGTCTTCACATCCTTACCACTGACCGGCTGACTGCCAAAGTTGATCCAGCGCACTGTCTGCTTGGGCGGTATACCGGTCGTCTCCACACTACCGAACAAATCGAGGTTAATATCGAAGTGCGCGAATTTGAGGGTGTCGGTGCCGCGACGGATCACTTTCTTGGAGAGCTTACCGCGGCACTCTTGGATGGCTTTGAGCATTTCGTTGTTGGACTTGCCGACGAAGAGGATGGCGTCTGTGTAGAGCTCGAAGAGGGTGCAGCCGATGGCCCACATGTCGATGGGATATTGAGGTGGGATGCCGAGCATGACTTCGGGCGCACGGTAGAAACGTGAAGCGAGGTAAGGTGTGATTTCGTTGTCGGAGGCTGCAGTGGCGGATCCAAGATCGGCAATCTTGATCTTCTTGCCTGCGCCGGTGTCGTTGAGGATGTTGTCAGGCTTCAAGTCGGCGTGCAGGACCTCGCATTTGCGTAAAAGGACAAGTGCCTTGAACATCTGGACAGCGTAAGACTTGACGACCTGAAGCTCGAGACCAGTCTTTCGTCCGTAGCTCTTCACCAAGTCTCGAAGATTGACATTGAGGTTCTCGAAAACCATGCAAAGATGATTCTTGTGCGTGAAGTGTCGATGCATGCGCACGACATGGTAGTGGTCGTCGGGGTCAGCGTGGGCCAGCTTTTCCAGAATGTCAATCTCCTTCATGCCGGCCTTGCGCATCGCTTCGTTGTTGCGAATGATTTTGATGGCGACCAGCTTGCTCGTCTCTGTATCCTGGGCGCGAATGACGGTAGCGAAGACACCTTTGCCAAGTGCAGCTTTGACGACGTAACGGTCATCGATCAGCTCACCTACGATCGTCTTGTAGAAGCCGTCAGGAGTGTCCCAGTTGTCGTGAAGGTCAGCCGCGAGAGCACGACCTTGAGCAGGTATAGGTACAGCCTTGGTCGATGCTGTCGGCTTAAATGCCTTATCGCCCACGGCGAACATATCGTCATCATCGTCTGACTCGTCAGCAAACATGTCACCTGAAGGCTTCTTGGGTGCTTCTGGTTGCTCAACGGCCTCTGGTATAAGCACATCCTTATGCTCTTCCTTCGTCTCGTCGTACGCGCTTGCAGAGACTTCGCCGTTGCGATTGCGTTCAGCTTCGTGCCTAGCTCTGTCCTCATCCAAATCCATGTTAGGGTCGTACATGGCTGCAGACTGCTCCTCACCCTCGTCATCTCCTAAACCTGCAAGCTGTTTGGCGAGGTCTTCGGCGCGCATTGGCGAGTTCGGGGTAGAGTCGTGGTGTGGCGTGGAAGGTGCGGATGCGGTTGGGGTAACTGAAGATTTTGTTAGCCAATTGCTGCTGCCACATGATGTGTCAAACTTGCCTTGACGACTGTCACGCGATGGCGTATCCATTGGTGGGGTTGCTGGGACTGAGTCTGCTGGTGTGGGGACGTTCAAAGCTTGAGTGAGCAACGACGATGGCTTAGTCTTGTTCAGGAGTGCTTCCCTCTTTGCCTGACGCTCTCGTCTTCTGCGCTCAATCTCCGCCTCCTCATCAATTGGCTCAGGCTCAGGCTCAGCCTCGACCTCTGCGGCTGCTACAGTGTCTGGAGCTGGAGGCTTCGCAGCGCTATCGAACTTGACCCTCTTTGCGTCCCGCTCCTCGACATCATTCGCTTTGACAAAGGTAGGAGGCTGCTTGCTTGACTCACGAGTGCGGGGTTCTTTGCTCTGCTCGCGTACAGGCTCAGCTCTGCTTCTCTTGTCTTGGTGTCTGTCTCGCCCCGCATTTTTTCCTGGTCGCCACGGCGATCTGCTCCTGTCTCTGTCACGAGAAGGAATGTCGTACTTGCGGTCTCGATGGCGGTCGTGGCCATTGCGTGCATCGCCATAGCGAGCAGGCTCATCTAAGTCATGATATGATCGGTGGTTGCGCGAATCATGGCGACGGTCATGCGCCTCTCGAGCATTGTAGATCGGCTTATCCTGACGCTTACGCTTGTCACCCCGCGAATGGCGGAAGGGCGAAGGCGAGCGGTCGTCACGATGGCCGAACAATGCAGGCGGCGGTGATCGCGAGGCCGAGAGCGATTTACTGTTGGATCGACGGTCAATTTGGCGGTCTTTGGTGGAAATGTACGGGCCCGTAATTGCCTTGCTGTGCTCTCTCGACTCGATGATCTCTCCTTCAGACTCCGACAACGAGCCACCCATCGTGACTGGTAGCAAAGCTGTCGCCCTCAAGCTCGTTGCCTGTGAGTGTTTTGTGTCGTGAAGAAGAGTGTTAGCTTCTGATTTGTTCCTTGCAACGTTGTTGTTGAAGAAGTCGAACCGACAGTGATTTGTCTTCTTCCCAGCTGCCGCTCACCGCGATGCTATTTGAAGTACAGCGGGCAAGGGCATGGGTGCTGCAATCGTTATTTCGCGGCGACCTGGCGCGTTGGCAGGAAAAGCCCTAGATTTGGAATTCGACTTGTACAGGAAGTCGAAGGTGGGATGTGCGCACGAGAGGCAGCAGCAGCTTGAGACTTTTTCGGAGTTGCGATCGATAGTCATGTCTTGGCAGAGCGAAGGTGTCACAATCATGTGCTTTCTGAAGTGCATGAGCCTCAACTTCGCGCGGTTGCCAATTCCAATGTTTCAAGCCCGCCGATGAAGCTGGTCACAAGGTAAAGCATGTCCACAGACCTGGGATCGCCATAGCAAAAGTGTATCGCGGGGATGGTTCTTGGGTGAACCCGGGCATTCCGGGGAGATAGGAGTTATGATCTCTGACGATCGGAGCTTGGAGGAACGGATGCGATGGCGCAGTGGTTGCGCACGGCCGCGATCGAGGCCTCATGCAGATCATTGCGTTCCCAGTTAAATTAGGGGCACGTTAGGTCGTGTGTTCGAGTCTCTGTCTGGCCCATGGCAGTCTTAGAACCTCATTGCATTGGCAAGTCCGTGATTGAGAAAGCGGGCGAAAACATCCATCCAAGTTTTTTGTAGTGGAGTTTTTTTGCTCCTTAGGCCTCCCTCCTGTCATTCCTCCCGTTCTCCGTCGGTCCGTGTGTTCAAAAAGAGCTGTGCTCCAACTCGGTCGGTCCAAAAAAAAGATCTCTGAATTGGTACGACACCAACGGGACTCGAACCCTTTGGTACTGTTAGTAATGGCGAAGAATCGTAATAATCAAGGTGCGTACCGCAATCTTTGCCACCGGAAAGCAACGCCTTACCATTAGGCCATGGTGCCAGTTGTGAACGAAGTGGGCCTCGTTCATGGGCTCTTTCATTGGTAGATCAGCCGTCGATTTTGCAAACTTACGAATATATATCTTTGACAAGAAAGCTTCGGGGAGAAAATTGGTTTGAGGCGCACTGGAGAACGGAGGTGAACACCGTTCCGGCCTCAAGCCAAGTCGTTTACATCTGGCCTCGAAGCATAAGAACGAGGGCCCCCGATTGTGGTCTGATACACAGCAAACTCTTTCTTTACATTCGATGACAGGGTACACGCTCTCTTCTCTCCGGTCGACGACCGTTTTCTTTGCTGTGTTGTTAGCAGAATAGATTCGGCGATACTCAGAGCTTTGTTAGGTACTCTAATGTCTCAGAATAGAACCACGTATCATCCGGGAACGAACCGGTCTGCAGGCTACAAGTGCAGGCTGAAAGCAAGAAAATCAAGATGGCGACGAAGATGTAAGCACAATTGCATTTATGGAAGGCGTATCATGAAAGCAAGCCCTTGCTCGCTGTCTCTCTGTACATCGAATCCTCATCAAATACTTCTCACGTCTTCCACGAAGTATTCTGCCAGCTTTGCAACCCACCCACGCATGAACGTCGCATAACCACTCATTTCTCTCCAATATGTGCCATCTCCAAGAGCTCGACGATATCCTGCACCATATCTGCGATATCGCCACGCTGACGCGCCACGTGCAGACCGTACCACCTTGCGACAGACATGAAGGCCGTCCGTGCCATGTCCATGTCCATACTATCAGCATATTCCTCATAGAGCGCAGTCAGTGATTTGTCCGCCAGCGCTCGATCTCCGGCGGCATCCGCCATGTCCGCATCCGCTTTCTCAACTGCAGTCTTGACCTCCACCAACAACTTGTAGACCGCCTTCAACAGAGCATCCTGCTCGCTCACGAGAATCGGGGCTGCCGATTCTGGGGGGGTAACCAGCTTGACGTCTTTGTAGGCGCTAACGACGATTGGGGCGATCTCTTCGACCTCAAGATTCTCGATGTTGCCGTGAACGGCGAGGTCATCAATGCGACGGCAGGCTAGTCCTATGAAGCCGCGGAGGAGACGGTACTCGACTAGGAAATCCGGGTCGTCCATCTCCACCAGATAGCGCATGGTCCTGGAGAGCATGAGGATGATCGCAGGTGTGATACTCGTCTCGACCTTCATCTCCGGCCATCGATCCAGGAACTGAGTGGTGAAGCTGATGGCATCCTCCTCATTCAACTCCTCGTTGTCCGCCAGTTGGTGCAGAGCTTGTGCTTCCAAGGGTGGTGCGTGAGACAAATCAGGATCCAGGCGCTGGAGCAGCGACCTCAAGGACTCCACCACTGCCTTATCCTGGGAACGTCGAAATGCCGCTGTCAAGGCAAGGAACTCGTTCTGCACTGACACACGCTTGTCCAAGACAAGCTTGTGAATATCTCGCGAGCGTGCGAGACGTTCCTGTCTCACATTTGCAGCCAGGGCATCGCTGTTCTCCATGCATGCAGCAAGGATCAGACGACCCCAGTCCGTCTCGCGGCCTCTCTTGGTCGTACCCGATGCGCGGAATTGGTGAAGGTAGTACACGTATTCGACCTTGATTTGATACGGAGTGCACAATCCACCCTTCGGCGAGCAGAGAACATACAGCTTCGTCATCCTCGGGATCTCCTCTTCTTCGCGTATCACCGGGTGAACAACAATCAATGGTGGGTCGGCGGGATCTTCGCAAACAGGCTTGATAGCATCTTGATTTGGCCTCACAAGACCAACATCCACCGCCTTCTGCTTGTCACCATCCGCTTTCACATACTGTTTTTGCACAGTGCCCACCTGGCTTGCATATGCAAGACCCACAATCACATAATCCTCGGATCCCACGATCTCAAAACCGGGGGCCCCGGTTTCGTGCTCGGTGGCGTCCAAAGACTCCCTGAAGAACTTGCTTTCCGGTGTGTACTTGGTCTTGTCCTTGATGACGGTGACGAATGCTGTCGAGTGGGTCTGCCACGCTCTCGTCCTCAGGATCTGATCCTCATGGCCGCTGAAGATCCCATCTGGAATTTCGGCTGCCCAGCCATAGACGTTGAAGGCGAGATCCTTGATCTGCTCTGGTGGTGCTTCAACTTGTGGCTGAGCTCTCTTGCTGCTCCTTGTCTGCATGCTTGTGGTGTTTGGAGTATCAATTCGTGGCGGAGAAGGAATGTTGTTGTCAAAACCTGGCTGAAAGAGATGGCAGAAGTGATGTTTGAGTAAGTACGCGTTTGGTGGAGTGGTTGCCTAAAAGTTTATTCGTCAGCCTCAGATATCTCCAAGTGAAGTTTTTTAGTATGGTAAGTGCTATGTAACTCGCTTCACTTTGGCCTTGGTCGCGATTTGGGCATCAATCTCGTCGATGATCATCTTCATCTTTTGCACCCAAAAGCAATGCTGATTTCGTCACATCTTTCAATCACTACCTACCAAGATGTCTGCAAACTTCAGAGATCTATACAAAGGAACTGACGGTTTAGAGAGCGAGGAATATGAAGATATCAAGAAACGCGTGGACAACATCGAGACCAACTTGGCGTCAATGCAGAAATCCAAAGCAAGGCGCACCAAGGAGCTTCAGAAGGAAGTCAGTCACGATGCGGATCAATTGCTTAAGACTGTAGTCGAATGGGCATCACGCCCGCGACCGACTCCTTCCACTACAGTCCCCTACGATGAGCCCGTCGTAACTGGTCCTCTGCGCCTTGCGCTGAGGAAGATGCATAGAGCGGTTTCTGGTTCCACAGAGGAGATGCTGAAGCCTGATTTTGGCGATGCTACGTCTTTTGTCTTGAAGGATCTGCGCGAGCAAGCTCGGATTCCGCCGGATGCGAGTGAGATAGTGGACAACTGGGGACCCCGGAACATTGACCACAGTGTTAAGACCTGGCGTGAGTGGCTTCCTCGCTATTTGATAACAGATTGCTGACCATGCAAAGTATCGAGAACCGCTCTGCTCGAGCAACAGTATGATGCGCTGTCAGACCCGCTCAGACGACCCCCTGCTGAACGTGAGGGCGGAAATGAAGAGTCGCTGGCTCAAGGAGCAGACACTGAGGGCAATGCTGATGCAGAGATGAAAGATGAAGAGCTCAAGGAGGAGGACCCCAAGGATGAAGATCTGAAAGACGAAGAGCTCAAGGACGAAGAACTCAAGGATGAGGAGGCTGAAGTTGAGGGCATAGAAACCAAGGATGAACCGGAACAAGCTCGAGACCACAACGAAGCGCAAGCACCTTCATCCGCGAACGATGATAAGATGTCTGAGATCTCTGCAGTCGATCTAGATTTCGATGCCATCATCGCAGATTGCAAGGATCTTGCGCCGGTCGAGAACGAGGTGCAGGGCGAGTGGGAGCAACACGGCGACGAAGAGCCCGAGCCTAAAGTGGAACGTGTGCATGTGTCTCGATTGTGGCCTGCTATGAAGAAAGGAGGCAAGAAGAAGAAAGGCGGGAAGAACAGACAAGGATGAGCATCGGAGCCCCCGGTTCGCAAAGGTGCGGCGCTGTCCGGACTTTACTTCGATGATTTGTGGTTACAATCTGAGAAGTTGAGAACCGAGCATGAGTACGACAATGCTTGGTGAAGGATCATGAAGTACGCACGCTCCAATACGATTTGAAGTAAGGCTAGTTTCGCTGAAATTCAGTTGTGCCTACATACACGTAAATGTGTTGACTATCGGGTGCCGCCAACCTTGGTGGCGCATGAGATTTTCACAACTCGCCAAAACTTGTCCATGACTCCACGTCTTCAGCAATGAGTATATATACACATATTCGGGAGCCCCAGTTCTCGCAAAGCTCGATGATTCAGCAAATCATGAACGTGTCCAAAAGAGATTAACCTGCCGTGTGTTCTCTTACTCGAACTCGACGATAAGGACAGAATCAAGATCTGTCTTGTCATCCTGCTCGCCAATATCGCCGCCATCTCCCTCAACAACTTGATCTCCGATGTCGTTGACTTCATCACCTCCTAGCTCACTGACATCCTCCTCTGCGTCGCTAGATTCCACTGAGGTATCCTCAAGGATGGCGAAATCGGCACTGCCCTCATCATCTGTACTGAGGTTTGACATGTTGTCACGCAACACCGAAAGTTGAGCCTCCATCTCCTCATCCTCCTTCGTGAACGTAGTATGTAGATCGGCTTGCATTGCAGGCCGCTTCATTGCTTTCTCGAAGACCAGAACTCCAGAACGAGCAGTCAGGCTGCCCTTCTCTTTCTCGGCCACGGCGCTGGCGCCGAACGTGTACCCCTTTCCAGTCTTGAAGAAGGTATTCACGCTAGTCTGCAAGACTTTGTTTGGGCGCTTCGGGGCCCCCAGTTCGACACCGACTCGGACAACTTTTGGTCCCCAGCAAGCTACTGCACAGTTGCAAGGCCACCCGTTGTGGTGCGCACGGCGCAGGTCTTGTTGCCGCAGATCTTCAGCAAGGCAATGGCGCGGGTTGTGACAGGGATTGGGGCCCCCGGTTAGCGTCGGGTGCAAATGTGAAGTCGTGATGCCGTTCCAATGCAGAATATAGCCGGTGAGCTTCTCCTTGTCCAACGGGCAGTTCGATTGATAAGCCCAGGACGCAATAAGCATGAACTTCTTCGTGTTCATCCGCAAGCCAAATTCACGATATGTGACCCGCAGCTCCCTGCGAAGTTCTGCCGGTATCTTGAAGCTCCTGCGATGGTGTTAGCAGAAGTCACAGTGTATGGTCTTGAGGTACCCCTACACAAAGCCGGCAACGTCTTCGTTCCAGCAGTCGTCTTCGCCCAATCCTTGTTTCTGGTATCGCTTGAGTCTCTTCTCGTACTCTGCGAAGGGTGTGCAGTCTCCTTTCAGAACACACTCCGCCAGCCACTCTCCAACACGTTGTTTGATGGAACTATACGGAAGCGGCTCAGCGACCCGCCTCTGGTGCATGTAGCTCGACGGATGTGAGTGTTTGACACCAGCTTTCTGCGCGGCGTCTTTTGCAAGCTCTTGCTCGGCGCCTTTTGCATGCTTATCACGACTAACACACTGCCGTTCAGATTAGCAATCCGCATACTAAAATAATTCGGGGTCCCCGATCATGACTGACCTCGATGTCGTTCTCTTTGCATCGTAGGCAGGGTCGCTGCAGCTCGCAATTCTCTTGGTTCTGATGACAAGGGAGGCACCTGAAGACGATGCCATGCTTTACACCCTTCTGCTTTCCACCTCCAGCCACAGACGTCCACATGGCTTCTTGCTTGTCTTTACCTCGCCGACAGACTATGCCCAACTTCACGCAACGAGGACACGGCAGGTTTCGGGTGCAAGGCATATCGTTCTTGGCGTGGTCGATGTTGGCGCAAGCGTCACACTTGCTCATCTTCGCCTTTGGGGCATATTCGCACTATAAGCTGTGTTAGCCCCACGTAATGCCACAGGCAGGGAGTCGCTACCTTTAGGTTGCATAGCTTGCATCGATTGCACGGTTGCTGCTTATCGCAATTCTTCTCCCTGCGTTTGAGCTTGTTGCACTCGATACAGTTCGATCCAGTCGATCTGTATGCTCCGCGCCTAGGCCGTGTCGCGCGCTCCTCCTTCTTCACCACCCCCATGCTGGAACTGGGGGCCCCGATGGCCGAAAACAGACAATGAATGAATGAATGAGCGAGTATACGAATGGTAGGAGGTTGTGATTGAAGGTTTGAAGACGAGAAAGGCTAGAGGTGAGGTTGAGATATGGTTGAAGGCGCTAGCCCTTCGAGAGGAAGTCGCGACTGCTTCGTGCCTTCCACGAGGCATGAGCAGTGAGTACCACCACCATCATCAGTTCCATCAGTCCTCAATTACAACGTTCACGAAGAAGAATCAGGTTGTGGGAACAGGACTCCAGCCCTCAGTCGTGAATGTGAACACTCGGTCGGGCCGTGCAGCGTCGATTGGGGTCCCCGATTTATTGAACAATGTCCTGTCGAGGAGCGTGGTTTGACTTTTCCATGCAATGACCAGAAGACTTTACTTCGGTGTACGGTATGACCCGTTTGTCGGATTGAGTCTCGTTGTTACCGCGGAAGTGCTCGTGACGGGAGCGATTTCCTCAGCATCCTCCCGAAGTGGCAAGCTGTTGTCTTCAATGGCCGGACTCCTGGCCACCGAGTACATGACCATGAGGTCGATTTGCTATTCTGCTGGAGCCGTTGGACGGTGCACATTTACCATTTCATACGTGCTTCCGTACCCATTCGTGTATCAAGCGGTCACGAAGGACCCAAGTTGCGAGTACTAGGCAAGATCAGTAGGGAATCTTGATGACCGTTTGCCATAACGCATATGCACAGGATGTGCTGTGCATCTGCCGCAGAGATCAGAGTGAAGAAAGCGAAATGTTGACATGCACGGCAGCCAGAACGCACATGCAGCAAAGATATTGCACCAAGAATCAGAGGCCAATGCAAACCAGCACACACGCAGCAACAAGAGTCAGGATCTTAGGACGTATTGACCAATCCTGAGATAATCAGCAACGGCTCAATGTATCCTAGGATCTCGTCAAATATGCGCTGTTTTGCATGACCTTCTGATCACGGCACCTCGGCAGACCGTCTATCCTGTGTTGCTGCAGACATTGATCCGAGTGCAATTGCAGCTTCAAAGCATGCAGGTGACTGGAAGAGCCGGCACGAGCACGCATAGATATGCACTACGCAACGGCTACATTACGCTGCTTTTCAGTTTCGACAATGAAGCACATTTTGTGTTCTCGGTGTCGCTGAAGCAAACCTGCCACTAGACAGTTTTAGTCGTAGTTTAGGGGTACCACACACACCTCATCTCGCAAATGCACGTCAACTTCAGTGTTCAGACTGAGAAAGGAAATTCAGGCTCTCATTTGATCTACCTGCCCTTTCTTCTCGATCATCTTCCGTACTTTTTTCTCTCTCAAGAAGCTTTTGGTGATTCTTTATATGCCATTGTAGCCCTTCCATTGGGGGCCCCGATTAAATCGGCCCAGGCCTTCCATTCGTGCATGTGATGTATTTTTGGACTTCTCAAAGTGAGACCCGGCATTTCTGCTGCACAGATTCTTGTGAATTTGTTCGCAGCATGTCTAGCCAAGAGTACGGCCAGGGCCGTAATGTGCCCACTGGTCTTTTGCACGCTGTCCACGAGTCTGCACCGGCTTGTCCATATCGACCTTGACCTCGGACTTGCAGCCAACTCCATCGAAACCCGCTTTGCGCGCCTGGTCTTGAAGCTCGACATCATTCTGGCAGAGCTTGCAGTCACAAGCGTTCAGCTCGTCCTTCTCCTTCTTTTTGGTCTTGCGAACGCGTCCCTCCGTGGTCACAACCCAATCGCCATTGTTGCACTGGACGATATCTTGAACCTCTCTTGGATCCTCCTTGACTACAGCCGCTGCAACACCGTGACCATCTGCTTCGTTGAGCTTTGTCGGCTGGCTGCGCGGCTTCGCCTGTGTGACAAGTCAATAATCGGGGCTGCCGGTTCTCCTGATGTGAACTCACATAGCTTGCGAAGATCAGGCTCATTCGCACTTTAGCTCGCACGGCGTTCTCCTTCATGCGCTCGTCGACCTGGAAGAGATCCTTCACCATCTTAGGGGTCACTTTCTCACCCTTCATCACGATGTGTTGACCGTCCACGATGAGCTCTTCGTCGTCACTCATTAGCTCAGTTTCTGTGTCGTCATCGTACTGGTCTGGTTCCTGGTCGTCACGATCTGCAATCGGAACGAAGTCGTCACCTTGCTCGGCATCGGAGTCGTAGTCATCCCCGTCTGTGTGAACTTCTTTGAGCGTGTTGATGTGCATGTTGGCTGCGCAGTCGATGAACTTCGATGTGGTTGTAAATGTGTGAAGGACAAGAGAATCCAGGTGGTGACGAGACAATCAAAAGGTTGGGCAAAAGTGGGGCAAACCGCGACCGACGTGCAAGTGAAGAGCTGGTGATATTGCACGGCTGGAACCGGAAGGCACGCTAGGGAGTATGATGGTCCCTGTGGTGACCCGGCCTTCGATCACTTTGTACTCACCGCCCTCGACGATGACATTCTGATTCAACGCTTCACACCACCTTCAAAACTCTCATACATCGACTTTCGCAACCTTCAACGAGTACTTCAACACGAAAAGCTACCATGGCACCGCTTAACATACAAGAAGTGACCAAACGCATTCTCGAGCTAAGCGTACAGCCAGCGAGAAGTCAGGCGCAGATCATCAAAAGCGCTGAAGATTTCGCGGAGACGACGATTGAACGAGATCTGAAGTCCGGAAGGGCACTCTATGGTTTGATGCATACCAGCCGGGGACCCCGATTCAATGCTAACAGGTGCCAGTGCGCTCGCGACCTCGAGCACCCCAATTGCAAGTGAGCCGGGAGAACGATCTGGACGTGGCTGAAGACGAGAAAGAGTTTTTGGGATTCGATGACAACGATGAGGACGAGTTTCTTGGTTTCGACGACAATGACGAGCACATGCAAGAAGTACAAGAGGCTGAAGAGTCTCTCTTTGTGCAAGATGAAGATAGCGGAGATGAGCAGTCGGCGAACTTTGACGATGATGAAGAGCTTCAAGATCCTGCTGAATCTTCGCGTGGCGTGAAGCGTCAGCTCAGTGCTATTGAAGAAGAAGTTGAAGAGCTCGGAAATAGACGTGTGTCTGAGAGCCAGGCAGCATTAAGACGACAAGCTGGCGATCACACTTACTGGTTGCCAGGCGCTGCAGAGCCGAGGCACATCAGCGACGTGCTTGGAGATCATCATGTTCACGACATCAAACAGTTTCATGCCCAGCAACCCATGAAAGCACCACCAGGTCTGACGCTGGTCCCTTACAACTATCAACTCAAGGATGCAGGCATGATGCTGCACTCTCTTCGATCCAGATTTCGAGGTGTCATCAACGGTAATCCGATGGGTTTGGGCAAAACGCTTGAAATGATAATGGTTCTCTCAGAAGTCAAGAAATCTCATGGCATAATAATCATCGCTTGTCCAGCTTCGGTGATCCCAGAATGGGAGCGTCAGATTCAAGATGCTTTCGATGCGGTATGCACAAATCAGAGTAATCGGGAGCCCCAGTTCTCTGCTAACACAACCTTGAAAATAGGCACATGCGTTGCACGTTCTAGTCTTTGACGACACGCAGATGTCGGCACACGAGATAAATGCACGCGACCCAGACGTTGTAATTGCATCCTTCGAGATGATTGATGCTGCCCAGCGGAAAGAGCGCAGGCTGAAGGAAATGATCAATTCAGGAACAGCCGAAGAAATGTTCGGCGATCCAAGCGTCCCAGATCGAGAACTTCCGAAACGCGTGAGATCGAGCTTGCATACGAACTTTTGGGAACGCATTCAGAAGCCCAAACTCCTCCTCGTCATTGATGAGGCACAACTCGTCAACAAGAGGAGAGGAAAGAAGCATTTGGCGATGAAGGATCTCAATGCTCGCAGCACAGGTGCGCTCTCTGGAACGATAGCGTACAACAAGTGGCACAACGTGTCTGGTCTTCTCGACTTCATCGCATCTCTACCATGGAAGTCCCACACTTCGTTCATGCGGGCGTTTTGTCCTCGAAATGTTCATAAAATACTGCAGGAGGAACCAACCGCTGCGGGAATATTTGCGCTGCAGAGGGCTTTGCAAGCTGTCACGGTGATCAGGCCGAGTTCTAGTCTGAAGCTGCCACCCGCCCGATACACTACCGTCGAGTTCGACCTCAAAGATTCAAGAGCTGCTGAAATCGACGAGCTGATGGTGAAGTACAACGCCGCCATACACCAGAAGAAAAAGGGCAAGAAGGGGAAGCGGACTACAACTGGGGCCCCCAATTCTCTGGACATCTTCGGCCCATTAGTGGAAGCTCAGATGTTATCGTGTAGTCCTGATCTCCAGGAGCACATGAAGCGAAAACCCCGGAAGGACTACGACGACTCTGACGACTCTGATGCCGACGCTGAGGGAGATTCCGATCTTGAGGACGATGATGATGATGATGACGATGAGGACTTTGATCCAGATGCCGGCTTCAGAGCAGGCAGGACGCCCAAGAAACTCAGAAAAGAAGTGGATGCGCACGAGAAGCCGCAACAGTCCGAGCTGGAGAAGAAGTGGCAAGCCCACGTTGCTGGGTTGTCAAACGAAAAGCTCTTGGAGTCGGAGCGGCTTTCCGCAATTCTCCTTGGAGTAAGTCGTATCTTGGCCGAGCGGAAACATCGCAAGGTTGTGATTTTCTCACAATACGTTCGTTTCCTGGATTTGATCGAGAAAGCGCTCTCTTCAGTGCACAACATCGCCAGTGTGCAGTTTACAGGCAGAGTAGAGGCGAGGTGGAGAAAGATCATTCTGCAGAAGTTTAAGGAAGACGACGAAATCCCGGTCTTATTGATCAGTGCTAGCTGCGGTGGTCAAGGCCTCAACCTCCAAATGGCGTCGGTAGTGATCATTGCAGAGAGATGGTGGAATGCGAACCTAGAAAAGCAAGCGATCGCGAGAGTGCTACGAGGCGGGCAGCTTGAAGACGTCTGGGTGATCAGGTTCGAGGGCTCCAATAGCAAGGTCTGCCAGGAGCTGTCGAACGTGCAGCAGCGCAAGGAATTCACGAATTCCGAGCTACTGGCAGGGCTCGTGTGTGCACTAAATCGGGAGCCCCGGATCGCGCAGATGACGATGGGGCCTCCTCTGGATCCACCACAAGACCTCGAGGAGGAGAGATGTAAGGATCCGGCGTACATGGCAAGGGTTGAGGAAGCCAGGAGGCAGCAGAACATTCTGCAGAGCCACAAAGACTGGGATCTGTGCTGCGTCTGCAACACAGATGATCCAGAGGTCACGGATGACCAGATCTTGTGGTGCGAGACCATTGTTGATGACAAATGCTGCTCTGGCATTGCTCATCTCAGTTGTCTTGGGCTGTCCAAGGTTCCGGGGGCGAAGAATTCGTGGTTCTGTCCGAAGTGTAGGACAGCGAACGCTCAAGCAGCACCTGCGGGCAATGGTCAAGCAGATATAGTTGCCGCGGGTGGCAGCACAAATCCAGGTTCAGAGAGCCCAGAGGATGAGATGGTGATTGATTGAGTGGTCATGTCATGATATTAGGGGCCCCGGTTGGGGTATCAGGCAGCAGGTATCTCCGGCTTCCAAAGAATAGACGCGATTCATGACAGTACTTGATAGGCATGAGTCTGAGATTCTGCAATGAGTAATCCCGTCCTGCCTCGAATCACGAGCCAAAAATTGCTTGTTGCCATTGACCGTGAATCCTGACCGCAGAATATTGGCAAAAGAGCTTCCTATTGCCCTCATGAATGCATAGCGACTTGTCTCTATCCCAAAAGAAATATGTGAATTACTCCATAGCAAATGTGTTGTATAATCCCAGGCTGAAGTGTCGCGAGACTGACGCGGCGGAGCTAGATCCCAGCCTTTCCCTTTTCGGAAAACTGATGATATCGAGGTCGATCCGCAGCCTCGACTTTCACATTCGCATCCGCTTTTGTACATAAAATCATGGCGTCTTCTTCGCATCTGCGGCCCTTCATTGGAGCCGTGAGAGCCGCTTCGCCATGTCGGACGACTCCGACAGCGTCCAATGCGCTGCGCGCTACAAGGACAAGGCACTTCTCGCACGCCTCGCCACGATGCGTAAACCTCACGCGACCGACATCACGGACGGCGGCCACATCTACTGCTACAGCAGCTAAACCCGCTGCCTCGAAACCAGCCGTACCACCCAAGCCCGCAATACCAGTCCAAAGCGCCCCACAAACGCAATCATCTCCACCTACATCTTCAAAAACCTCACAACCTTCGAACCCCGAACCACGCTCCCTCTCCACCGGCCTCTCCGACTCCCTCCCCTCCGCCACTCCCACCTCCTCCACCGGCGACCCCGTAGACTGGTCCCGCTCCTTCCACGGCCTCTCCACCGAGCCCTTCAGCGAGAAAGCCTCCGACGCCCTCATGTCCCCCATCCCGCCCGAGGACGTCGAGATAAAACCAGATGGCATACTCTACCTCCCCGAGATAAAGTACCGACGGATACTGAATCGGGCGTTTGGGCCTGGTGGCTGGGGGCTGGCGCCGAGGGGGGAGACGATCGTCACGGGGAAGAGTGTGACGAGGGAGTATGGGCTTGTGGTGCATGGGCGGTTCGTGTCCTCCCCCTCACCCTCATTCCCGCCATCATTGACATCCTGACACATAATTTCCGCAGACTCGTCTCAATAGCGCGCGGCGAACAAGCCTACTTCGATCCCGAGGGTATCCCAACAGCGACGGAGGGCTGCAAGTCCAACGCCCTGATGCGGTGCTGCAAGGACCTGGGTATAGCGAGCGAGCTGTGGGATCCGGTCTTCATACGTAAATTTAAGGCGGAGCATAGCAAGGAGGTGTGGGTGGAGCATGTCACGAGCAAGAGGAAGAAGAAGATTAGTATGCGGAAGGATGTTAATGTTGCGCCTGGCGGGTTTAAGTTTACTCAGTGAGGCCGGGCCAGTACACAGACTTTTTGACACCACTGTCTGACAAGCCAGTTCTGGCTGAATTCGTGAGCTTACTGCTGCAACGTGGGAATGGATCCCGCCTGGCTTGTACCCTTACTGGGCCACACCAATGTATATACACCTAGACGTAGATCAGCGTGTCGCGATCTGTCGTGCACTTACAATATACCCACTCCGCATGCACAGCAGTTTACGGGAGCATGGAATCTGTTGTACGCGGTTCACGATGTACACTGTGCTTGCGGCTCTCTGCACACGGTGAAGTACGAGCGTGAGCTACTGAGCATTACTTCAACTCATCTAAACATACACTCGTCTAGTCAGAACCCACTGAGCGTGATCTAAGCAATGTGGGGAGAAGGTGCCCGAGATACTATTCGTCTACCTCCCAGCGTCAAACCCAGAGCTCTTGCCCCGCCTCTCCTCAAAAGCCTCCTCCGCTCTATCCCTCACCCACTCCGCCGCACTCGACGCAGCCCCCGTATTCTGCCTCGACCAATTCCAGGGCATCCATCCTCCCTGTCCCTGCGGACCCTGCCCCTGCCCCCCATCCGCATGCTCCTTCTCCACCTTGAAGAAGTCCGTCTCGCTCCTACTCTTACTCAGATCCGCGCCCGGCACATCACGCGGCGGGGCATCCGGCGGCGCAGTAGACAAATTGTACGCCTCGCGATCGAACGCACTGAGCAGGACATTGAGGCGCTCGCGCTGCGCGGAGACGTAGGACATCCTCTCTGCATTCGTCTGGATGTTCTGCGGGATGAGCGTGCCGGAGCGGGAGAGCTCCTGCGCTTGGTCCTCACGCGACTGCCCCTGCGACGTGGTATACTGCAGCGCGCTGGCGAGTAGGCCCACGAAGTCGCCTGCTGGGGCTGCGAGACCCTGCCGCGCGGAGGGGAGATTGAACTGCGCGAAGAGCTGCTGCGCGTAGCTGCCCTGGCGACTCGCCGGCGGCGTGGGCGGACGCGGCGCCTGCCCCAGCAAATGCACCTTCACCCACTCGACCGCCAACTTCGCGTATTCCAGCCCGGCCTTCCGCAGCTTCTCATGCGCATCCCCAATGAACTGATCGATCTCCGTCTCGTGATGCAGCAGGAAGGGGTGCACGTGTTCCTGGTAGAGCTTTGTGGCGCCCTGCGAGCCGGGGAGGATCAGGTATAAGTGCAGCAGGAAGCGCAGCCAGGCGTAGAAGGGGATCCAGCCGAGGATGAAGTAGAAGGTGGACTCGACGGCGGTGATGGCGCTGAGGACGACCCAGTACATGAGCCAGGGGGTGAGGTGCGCCGGGTCGGAGGTGCGGAGAGCTTTGTAGGACATGAAGATGGGGAGGAGGACGGTGATGGCGGTGCTGTGGGGGTGAGGGTTAGCGCATTGAGTTGATTTGGAGCTGCGTGACACAGGCTGGACACATTGAGTACATCAGAGGGCATCTGCCAGCCAGCGTCGAGCAGAAGGAAAGAAATCCGAAATCACATACGTGAGGAGATCTGCCACGAAAGAGAAGAACATCTTGACTGCGTGCTTAATCGCTGCCTCGACTTCTCAACTCGCCCCTCTCTTATACACTGCGGACTATCAAAGGACAGGTAGACAGATAGCTCTAAAGGACAGGTAGCAAGTCAGCGTAGGATAGAGGATTGCGATGTCAAGGCAGAAGGATAAAGCGACGCAAGTCCGGACGGGCAGGACAAGGTTGGTGGAGCTGCTTGTCTGCTGGGGAGGTTTATCGATTGCAGCGTCATGCAGGGTCCAAGATTGGCAAGGCTGACTTTCTGTTCCGTGGTTCTCACCCCGCAGACGATTACACTTTCGCGCGTTCGGTATCTCCTACCTTGGGGCAGAACGATGGATAACGTCAGTGGCAGACTCGGGTGTCTTCCTGGCATGTTGTTTGATCGATCCCAGGTCTCGTGCTCGAGTGCCTCTGACAAAGGATGCGGTCATCAGATCGTGGGCGGAGTGCTTCCGGATTGCCCCGCCTCAGTCGCGTGCACGGTCACTGAGAAGCAGAGAAGATACGACACATGTGAGGATCATAGGATACTGGAATCGAGAACGAAGCTTTGATGTAAGTCCATAGGATGTCTGCATGGAAGCAGTTAACTCGTTGAGATAACTCCATACTGCCAATCTCAGCCGCGCTGATCTGGTGCATCACTTGGAGAACTCGATCATGAGCTTGACACACCAGTCCTTGACCCGCTACAGGCTGATATCATGGCATCGGCGATAAACAAACCGAGCATGGCGATAGTACAATGCTGGATCTGAGTGTTTCAAGCTCCGTGTCTTATCGCCGCCTCACGAGGGACTTGTGTCTCCAGCGCCGACGATGCTCGGGGCTCCTCCGCTAGCTCGGAACGCATGTGGAACTATATACCAGTGGAGCTGGAGAAAGTTTATGCTGCGTCCGAATATGAACGGTCAGTCCTCGTCTCATCGGCCACATGAAAGAAAGATAAAAGTCCTTGATCACCCTCAACCATGGCACACCCACATCGAACATCTCACCGGCGTGTCCAACCCAACAGGAATTCATCGCTTCAAATTGAGACTTAACCATGTCCACTCCTGAAAACGTCTCCTTCCACTCTCGCGGCTACAAGCTCGCAGCTCACCTATACAAGCCTGTCAGCGGCAGTCCCGACCGCAAAGGCGCAGCAATCATAATCTGCCACCCCTGGACCTCCATCAAAGAGCAGTCCCCAGCAAACTACGCGCGCGTCCTCACCAAAGACGGCTTCACCTGCCTCGCCTACGACGCCGCCTACCAAGGCGAATCCGAAGGCTCACCCCGCAACCTCGAAGACCCAGGCCAACGCGTCGAAGACATCAAGGCCGCCGTCACGTACCTGATCTCCCGCGCGGACGTGGATAACGGCAAGATAGGCGTGCTGGGCATCTGCGCAGCGGGCGGGTACGCCCCCTTCGCCGCGCAGACAGACTTGCGTATAGCAGCTGTGGCGACTTCGGCCGCTGTCTGCGTGGGCACAATGGCTCGCCGCGGGTTTGACAAGGACTCCTCCAACCTCGAGGTCCTGCACGCGCAGCTGCAGAATGCGGCCAAGGACCGGAATAGCGACGTCGGCGGTGAGAAAGTGGATATCGTGCACATGCTTCCCGACTCCCTGGACGCCGTACCAGACGACCTCCCCGAATCCTTCAAGGACCTCGCGCGGTACTATCGCGGACGGGCGCCGCATGAGCGCGCGCCAAATACGTGTCTGCCCCGCAGCTGGGACATCATGGCCAATTTCGACGCGTTCGCTTATAACAGTCTGATTGCGCCGAGGCCGCTGCTGATGGTTACGGGGACGAAGGCGGCGACCAGGTGGTATAGTGAGGATGGAGTTGCGAAGGCGAAGGAGCCGAAGGAGTTGGTTGTTTTGGAGGGGCTGACGCATGCGGATCTTTATGATCATGTTGATGAGGCGGGACCGATTTGCTCCAGGTTCTTTGCGAAGTATTTGGCTTGATGATGGTGGGAACGAAGGATATACTGCTTCCAGGGGTTGCAATCATGCCCGAATTCTATGTATCGTATTCCTCAGTTTGGAATCTGGCAAAGTGCTCATTGATTCAGCGCTTCCTGATCAGCATCTGCTTGCCGAGCATGCCCCATTGAAGACACTGTATCGTACTCATTGTGCTGTCAGACCCTGGGTTTCGAGGTACACATTAATATGGTGCTGTGGGCGATACTCCGCTCACTGTGGCACAGACGATTCTGCATCACTAATAATAAGTGAGGTATCAGTGCCGGAGCAGCCCGCAAGCGACCATTCAGTCATCGCGCAGACATACAACGAGAGGGAGTGAGACGGTGTCCTTTCCCCAGCTGGAGAAAATGTGATCCTAAGGCCATAAGGCATCACATAGCACTATCCCTGCCTCGGCACCGTTCTAACTCAGGGCTACTTCGCTGTCATCACGTCGGTGAGACCGGCCATTTGCTATGAGATGAATCTTGTCTCCTTTCAGTAGATGTGTAGAACCAAGTCCATACGGAGCATCAGGCCATTACAATCAAGCACCCTCAATCTTAGGAGGTATGCTTCGAGACCTGATACAAGCGTCTTGGCCTTGTAAGGGCGAGGCTGGGCACCATTCCCTCTTCCGGACGCGTCTCGCGAATGCTTTCCTACTGCGGGTAGCTCCGAGTTCACGATATCTACCTTATCATGACCGAGGAGAGGGGACGGGCGGGATAACATGAGTGCCATGTCCCTCCACGCGAGGTCGTCCCAGCCGTCCGGTTTGGCATCTTTACAGCACGCGCACATACACGCAACATGTCGGACCTGTCTACCTCTGAGAAGCTACCTGCAGAGGCTCGTGTAATCGGCGAGGCTGGAGCTGGAACCAATGAGCTTGCAGTCTTGGGCTATCAGGAAGAACTGAAGAGAAACAGGACGTGGTTGACGATCCTGTCCCAATCCCTCGTCATCTCGAGCGTATGTATCTCAACTCAACTCAAATCAGTGGCGTTCCAATGCTAACTCCATCATCCAGATCCCATACGGCATCGGTGGTCCCTTACTCACGGCCTTCTACGGCGGCGGCCAACTCCCCCTCTTCATCGGCTGGCTCGTCGTCTCCATCCTCGCTCAATGCCTCGCCATCTCCCTCGCCGAGCTGAACAGCCGCTTCCCCACCTCCGCAGGCCCCTACTACTGGACCTACCAGCTCTCGTCCCCAAGCACGCGCGTGGCCCTCTCCTTCCTTAGCGGCTGGGTCTGGCTCATCGCAAACTGGATCGTGTGTCTGTCCGCGCAGTTCGGGATGGCCTCGTTCACGTGCTCGATTGTCGCGCTGTATTATCCTGAGTGGGTTGCTGAGCCTTATCAGGTCGTGCTTATTTGTTGGGCGTTTTTGATTTTGTCGCTTGCTATTTCGATGTTCTGTAATAAGTGGCTTCCGGCGCTGGATGCGGCGATGGCTGTGGGGATTGCCGCGACTATACTGATTGTCTGCATAAGTCTTTCTGTGAAGGCTGAGGCTGGGAGGAACTCTGCGAGAACCACGTAAGTACCACAGTGCGCTGTGCTGCCTTTCTGAGATGGGACATGACCACATGTCGAAATGAGTTTTGACACCATTGCGCGTTTTCCGCCCCTTTCCATTGGCACGGATCTGGAAGCTATTCGCTAACAAGTTCTGCGCGCTCTAGTCTTGTGGGGTTTGATAACACGCTCTCCGGGTGGGGTAATTTCGGCTTCTTTATCGGCTTGCTTCCTTCTGCCTGGACGTTCTCCGCCATAGGCATGGTCTCGTCTATGGCGGAAGAGGTCAACGATTGCACGACTGAGCTACCAAAGGCAATGGTGTGGATGGTGCCGGTCTCCTTCGTTGCTGGGCTATTCTATGTAAGTCTGATTCTTACCTCTTAAGGCGGCCCCAGCTTATCTTTGATATAGATCATCCCTATATGTGCCACTCTCCCAGCACTTGAGAACCTCCTAGATGCCCCTTACGGACAAGCACTCCCATACATGTTCGTGCAAGTACTCGGCAGCACTGGGTTTGCAGCAGCGTTATCCATTCTCGTGGCCATCCTCCTCTTCGGCGCGTGCATCACCATGACGACCGCAGCCTCAAGATGCACATGGGCGCTTGCCCGCGACGAAGCACTCCCGGGGAGCTTCATCTTCAAGAAGATCAACCCATACACCAACAACCCGCTCAACGCCGCCCTCCTAGCCTTTACCGTGGAAGCCCTCCTCTGCCTCATCTATCTCGGCAACGCATCCGCATTCAACGCCTTCGTCTCCGTCGCCGTGTTTGGGCTCGCCGTAGCCTACATCATCCCGATCATCATCTCCGTCTCGCACGGCCGGCGGGAGGTCAACGGTGCCAATTGGAATGTTGGCAATACTCTGGGTCTCGGATTCAATATTGTGGCGATTGCGTGGGTGGCGTTTGAGTTGGTGCTGTTTAGTATGCCGACGACGATCCCGACGACGCCGGAGTTCATGAACTATGCTATTGTGGTGTTCACGGGTTTCCTGACTATTAGTGCGGTGTGGTATGTGGTGCATGCGAGGAAAGGTATGTGACGTCCTCATTATCTTCATGGCGTGCCAGATGCTAATGGTTGTGAATAGTGTACAAAGGTCCACCAGAGTCGGATGGTATTGGAGCGCCAGTGCACTGATCATGGATGGAGGCCTTAGTGAAGTCGAATCCCGGGTCGTGGACAGGATTTGAGATGGGCATCAAAGAACGCATTGTTCACATGCTACTTCTAGCAAATATGCATACTGTGTTCTATAATCCAGCGAGGCGTCACGTCTCCCTAAGTCTTCTAGTCCACCCTATGCTTGCCCTCCGGTACAGTCAGAACCTTCCTCAGCGACCCGTCATATCCCACCTTTTCCATCCAAGCACCGATCGTCTTTATACGCTGCGGCAAGATTTGATCAAGGAATACATAGTCTCGCTTTATAATACCTAGTCCATCGCCACCTACGCTCGGACCAGCACTACGATACAGCTCCCACCACTTCGTGAAGTCCTCATCGAAAGTCTGAAGGCTCTCGTCATTCTCTCCGGCCAGATCAGCCCCGATCTTGGACGCAGCCTTCGCCCCGAATGCGGCATCGATCCACTCTGGAAGCGGGATATCGTAGTATATCGCCTGCTTGCCTGTATGCTTGACGAAGGACTCAACGAGATGCGACCACGTTACGTGCTCAGTAGCAACGCCGAATGTGAGACCATTGGACACTGAAGGATTTTCCAGAGCCCACAGAACGTACCGACCTAGGTCTTCGAGATGGACCATAGGCAGTGCACCATCATGCAATGGAGCCGCGAAGACGTACAAATCCTTCTCAGCACCGTACCTGGGTCCGAGGGTCTCGAAAAGCATTTCCGCGTATGGGCCGCTGAGGATGTTCGTCCATGCCATTGGTGTCTTCGGTTGGCTTTCGATGAAGGAGACAACGCGGCCTTTCCCTTCGTAGTGGCCGACCGCGTACTTGTCGTCGTAGTTCGTGAGGGGACCGAGGTAGTCCAGACCAGCGTAGATAAAGTGCTTGACACCAGCACGTCTGCACAGCTCAAATACGCGAATACCGGTGTAGGTCTCGTTCTTCACGCCTGTTGCGAAGCCATTCGTGTTGAGGTACACTGCATCCACGTTTTTCAATGCGCGGTCGACATCTGCATCGCTCTCGTTGACTCCGGCCACGACCTCGATGTTGCGTAGCTGGGCGAGTTCTTGAGCGGCTGCGCTGGAAACAGTTCGCGTCATGATCCGGATCGCATATTTGTTTGTGCTTGCAAGGAAGCGGGCTATGGTGCCGCCTTGGGCACCAGTACCGCCGATAATGAGGATTCGGGAGACTTCAGTGCTAGGCATTATTGAAAATGATGATGCATTGACTCAAACGCGTGCGGCGGCATCTTATTTAATCGAGTTCTCTTGTGCCGTCGCGATGTACTCTTCGCATGTCGGTCCGGAATTAGTGATACAGATACTGCTGATTACGACGATTAGTATGACCAGATGTATGGTAACACCCATAACGTGTTTTGTCGTGATCTTGCATCCTCTGTACGGTCTCCAAGATGGTCGTGATCGCCTGTAGCACAGTAGTCCTACGGCAGTCAACACAAAGTATGTTTACTACATCTGTCCAGCCAGCCTTACGCAACCTTTAACTGTGCGACTCAGGAGCGCATCTCATGATATTGGCTGAGTTTTGAATGCAAGAGTAATCATCCCATGGTGGATCGTGAGCATATAGTTCGAACCAAGGTCTGAAGATCAAATGGTCGCAAGCGAGGCATATCTGGATGATTAGTATTGACAGTCACGCCCTTCAAATGTAGTGACAGCCATGGACATGTTCGCGGAGTGTTCTTCGAAGACTATCCCCGTGCATGGTTTTTGGAGTGCCAAAGAGTCTGCAATTTGGCGCGGGACAACTTGCACAGGCTTTGATGCATGTTTTGATCTTGGGAGTCATGTTCTCTATCATGGCTGTTGAGATCAAAGATGACTTTGGTAGGATATAAAGTCGGTCATCCAGATATCGGGCTTGGAACAGAATCTCAGCGTTCCTTGAGTGATATTTCATGCTGCAGATGGCACTTGGTGTGTTGTCAGATCCAGAACATCGCGAGAGGGTCATGATCCTATGGATACCTTGTGGCCTAAGGTATTAAGGCTTACATTGCGTGCGGCGTGTCGGCTTGCATCGGCAGTCACCGCCGTGTCCCGATTTACACCGAAGATTTGATCACTGGGGATGGATAGATTCATTGCCTCGTACTAGCCGTGGGCTATGCTCGCGTTCTCAACATCACACGCCCATCTGAAGATTGCATCTCGAATGCAGTCGAATCTGCCACGAAGAGCCACATAACTCCACCACCAAGCTCAACATCTAAGCAGGTCCAGCTATCTGATTCAACGATAAGTCAGCGATCGAACCACTGCTGTCCACGCTCTCTGCATGCAGCACAGTCGAATTGGCTATTGGTGACAGCACGGGGCGGTGTGACTTCCACGACATATCTGTGCATAGATATTTTGGCTGCTGCCTTTTCTGTATCTTCTCTTTCTTCTTCATCTTCCTGATTTCAATCACCAGACCTTTACCGAGCTTAACACGCAGTCATGTGCATATGCATCGTGACAAACAGTCACAAGGACTATCCACTAATCTTGCTCAGCAATCGGGACGTGAGTGATTGTAACACCCTTCACTAGCATATTCGTGCTGACGCAGAAGCAAACAGGAATATCTGCAGCGTCCGACAGCTTCAGCAGCCTGGTGGGATGAGCCACACGATTATGTTCTAGGCGGCCGGGATATGCACCGTGCAGAACGCGGCACCTGGCTTGGAATCACGAAGCAAGGCCGTCTCGCATGTCTCACCAACTTCCGCGAAGAAGGCCAGGCAATAATCGAAGGTCGTCGGAGCCGAGGTGCAATTGTCAATTCATTCTTGAAGACCCCACCAGAGTCGACCGAGACGCCCAAAGATGTGGCTCACAAACTGATTGAAGAAGGACTGGACGGTATCGGCGGCTTCAGCTTGCTATTTGGACAGCTGCGCGCTAGCAAGTCTGAGGATGGCAAACCTCGAGGACTCGCCATCGTGTCGAATCGAAGCGCACATCCAGACGATGTCACGTGGATTCTTCGCGAGCCCAACGAAACTCACGCATTAAGCAATACACATTTCGATGACAAGACCTGGCCGAAAGTGACTGATGCTGAGCGCCTTGTTGCAGAAGCAGTACAGGAGTCCACGTCGCACAATGAGTCTCGGTCCGAGTTGATTGAGCGTTTCCTCGCCATCCTCTCTCGGGACACATTACCTCGTCAGAAGGTTGGGGAGCAATTTGAGGTCTACATGCGGCAACTTCGGCAAAGCATTCGCATCCCATCTATCGGAGACATCAACTTGAAAATGCGCAAGGATGCTGATCAAATCGCCGGAGCTACTGGGACACCAACTGGTAAAGCTATGATCAACCCAACAGGCGGGGTCTACGGAACCCAGAAGCAAAGTGTTGTTCTTGTCGACTGGAATGGGCATGTGACGTTCTTCGAGCGGACTCTCTTCGATCAAATAGGAGCACCAATCAATGCTGGCGAGGCCGACCGCACTTTCGAATTCACGATAGAGGGGTGGTGACGGTACGGGGAGGACGAGAGAATCATGGCCATGTTGTAAGGCGTGCCGGCATACTCTCCTGCCTCCCGAAGTATTTGGGCGTTTTGAGCTAGATCCGAGCATTTCTTGACGGAAGAAATGGATTATTGGTAGATGTTTTCTGGGATTCTAGGACAATTTGAATGGATATTAGAGCTTCGGGAAGGACTTCTTGCCCTCCAGCATCTCGATACGTATGCATTGATTCCATACAAACTGACAGCACTCGACGAAGGAATGCAAGCAAATTAGCGTAACAAAGTGGGATCATTGGGCACACTTATCATGTCGTTGGCATGAACATCGGATGTCGATGCATCCTTAAACCTCAGATAATTTTGTATCAAGTGCAGGTCCGATTGCATCTAGATTGAGTCTACACGCGACCTTCATCATCAATTCGTTCTTGTATTACTATATCGCACTTCCTTGGCTTACGGATCCTGATCATTGATTTGAGCCAATCTCTGTTCAATCAAGTCAGGATCGGGCCGACCTTCTTCATCACGGTATCCCTTCAGGACTTCTCCGCGCATGAGTCTTCTCGGTGCTCGCTTGCCTGTGAAGAGCTCAAACTGCGCAAATGCTTGATCAGGAAGGAGATCCAGTCCATCCATTGTGATCCATCCTTGCGCAGCTTTGCCTCGGATCTGCTGTAACAACGGGGTCCGGATGTTCCTATATGCTACCTCCATCACAACTCCGCCCGTGGGACTTTGTAGCCATGATTCGGGTAATGTGAATTCGGGAGATGGATTGTCGCCAATCCGGTGAGTCGGAATGCATGATACGATGATCGTGGGTTGCTGATAACCTTCAGGCCATGCTTGATCCGCAGTATCGATGATCGAAAAGCGCACTGGCAGGTCGTTGCTGACAGACATCGTCAGGGGGCTTGGCCGACCTTTTGCCTTGTCTTCAAGAAGGCGTTGGTAGTGGACCATCAACTTCTCCGCATTCGACTTGGTCCGGTTGAAGATCACGACGTTCCGCACACCGAGTTGGAGCATCCCGTATACTGCAGCTCGAGCCATACCACCAGCACCAACGATCAGGACCGTGGTCCTTGGTGATACTGCGTTGGCGGGCGATAGACCTCTTCGTACGCATGCTCTGATACCGATCCAATCTGTGTTCTCTCCATAGAGAGCTTTGACTGGCCCGGCACGATTCCGAGCCTTCCAATACGCTAGATCATCTGGTGTTGATATTCGTCCGTCGACTTCGCGCAGTGCAATGACAGTGTTGATTGCGCCAATAGCCTTCGCGTGACTACTTATCGAATGCATCAAGTTGATGACCTCTAACTTGAAAGGCAGAGATATGGAACAGCCACCAAACCTCGGATCATTGATCAATGTCCGCAGCTCATTGAGATGAGACGTTTGAAAGGTAGAGTAATGATGTGACATACCGCAAGCTCTGTACGCAGCATTGTGCATGACTGGCGACAGCGAGTATGCAGAAGATGCACCGAGGATATAGAAGTTGAGAGGCTCGAAGACGAAGGACGAAAAGAGAGCCTTGGTCGTGTCGATAGCGGTAGTGTACGGAGAGTTGCCATTGCCGGAACCTGGCCAGTCTGCGTGTGTCACAGGCTGAAGGACAGGATTAAGACAGGCTGATGTGCGGCCCAGCAGACCCGTATTGTGGGCGATCAAAGGCAGATGAGGACCGGGTAGCTCGGAGATTCTAGAACGAAGGACTTGTATCTGAAAGTTGTCTTCCATAGAGTTCGCTGCTCGTGAGAACCTGACAAGGTCGAAGCCGAGACGCTGAGCTCGTTGATATTGGTCGATCCAGAAGTCATCCAGCCAATTTTTCAGAACCGTATCAGGTACATGCAGATCTGCTATCAGCTTCGTCTTCCCTTTGCCGTGCAATATTGTGCTGAGTTCAGTGTCTGGAAGCTCAAGATCGAGCGTTGCATATGCAGACGCGAGACGGATGCCATGATTAACTCTGTGCAGGTATCTCGAATGTGAGGAGTGCTCCGAACCAGTATCGATTCTACACACATGATAAATCATGGGCACGATCGTACATCTTCGAAGTTTTGCGACAGCTTTGCTGATGTCGTTCAAAGATGTGCCGCCACTTTGTACTCGGAGCTCAAATGCATCGACTCCCTCGTCGAACTTCTCCACATCGACATCCGAGTGAGCGAGATCATTGGCTGGTAGGCTCATTGCACAGGTATGTGGCCTTGAATGCGGCTGGACTTGAGAGAGAGGAAATACTCGGTCAAGAGCTGGACTATCTTGGATGTTCGTGCCGTAGGATAGAAAATTGAGGAAACAGCGCTCGGTCTTCTTGAGAATCAGTCGAGGAGCCATGTGTCTTGATGTCCCCGAGCTGCTGTTCTCGCGCTCAGCATCTTGGCTGCTCGTGTCGTTTGAAGCGTTGTAGAACTCCAGGTTGGAACAGGTTCTGTACAACGACTCGGCCGAGTGGACCATGTCCTTGACTGTCGCTAATTCGATGTTCAGATAGTTCTGTATACTTTGGGCGTCTCGAATGACATGCACGATGGGATGGGTCTGAGCATATCGTGCAAGGGTAGTTTGAGCTCCACGTGTCAGTGAGAGAACACCACAGACGATCACAGAACGACTCGAGTGTGTCTTCAGAATGGTCTCCAGAACGTCCGACGCTTTATGCTGATACTGTGCGCTCCCGTACGATTTGCGGTACGCTGTCGTGGTCACGCCAGTCATCTGCTGGAATGCATAGTCGGTGTCCACTAGCCTTCTCTGGAAGCTTGTGGCAGCGATGACCCCCAGACTGGACTTCCCGGTTCCTCTGGCCCCGACGAGGATGAGGGAGGCTTCGGGGTCGAAAGTTCTTGACCATGCCTGATCTCGTGAAATAGCTGATGAATTTCTGCCGGTGTGCTCGGTGCCTGCACTCAAGCATCAGACATATTCACTAATGACTAGTAACGTGACATACTCTGCAAGTTTGGTGTCGAGCTCCTGGAAGGTGAGTTTGACACCGAATACAATTGTTTCTGCGGCTGGCAGTCCTCAGGCCGAAGCCCAGTCATAGCCGCAAACGAACGCTTCGAGCCTACTGCAGCCGTCGCCATGCTTGTCAGCCAGGCGTACTGGTAATAGATTGACTCCTTGAGAGAACAGTCTCGCATGCATTTCTCACACAAGAAGACGGTACCATCTCAGAAAACCCAAGCCACAGCGATTCAATAGTGTGGGGAGAGTGTGATCCCCTTGGCTATTCTTCCCCGGCGAGGGCGGGTCTGACTTTATCCGACCCCTGCTGTGGAGCACCAACCACTCATCCTAACCAAATTGAGCCAGGCACCGTCTCGACTCCGCACGATGACCTCCACATCGTCGGAGTCTTTGATTCAGCTGTCGTCTCGTTGGGCACGAGATTCGGCCTCATGCTCACCTCCGCTCAGGTTCTCGCAGACATCCAAGAGGGTAAGTGCCATCTACCTTCTCATTCGAGAGTAACATAGGGGAACAACAGTCGTTGCTAGGATAATAGAGCACCTCACATCGACATTGACGCTCTTCTAAGAAAATCCATACGCTGTGAGGTCCCATTAGAGCGACGTCACATTAGATCAAAGTCTTCAGCTGTGTACAATAGGCGCTTCGTGCGGATTGCTAATCATGAAGTAGACAGTTGGAGTGGCAGCATCGCGTGCAAGATGAGTTGACCCGACATGGTGGACAATAAGCGGAAGAGTCGATCTGGAGATCCTGAGCCTGGTGTCAAGAGGCAGCGCGTGTCCCGCGCATGGTGAGTAAGATTGTGGTCAAAACCACAGGTCCAATTTTCGCGGGCGGTATTGGCGAGATTTTGTCTATCCAAACGCCTTCCTGGTGTGTCTGGTAGCAAGGCATCGACTATTTCGGCTACATGTTTGCTGGAGCGCGAGGTTCTGACCACAATTTTTAGTGATCAGTGCCGCAGTGCCAGGGAGAAATGCGACGGCATTCAACCGATCTGCTTTACTTGTGCATCATCGAACCGTCATTGCACGTACACGACGAATCCGAAGCGCAGAGGCATACAGCCTGGGTACATTCGAACATTGGAACTCACGCTTGCCTGGACGTTAAGCAATGTTTCGGGCTCCGAAGAGGCCATCGTCAACCTACTGCAGGACGAAAAGGGCCAGGCCCTGATTGCCAGCAATGACACAGCTGCAGCGAATAAGCTTCACAAAAAATGGAGGAATCATGTCATTTCGAGTGCGATTGATCGCATCCTCTCGGGCGAAAGAATAGGCGAGCTCTTTGAACAACCCGCTTTGACTTCGGGCGACGAAGAGGATGAAGACGAGATTGTTCCCGAGCCTGTTCTGCCACAGACTTCGTTCCTCACGCCCGACTCGCTCAAAACAGGTGCAAGCCATTTCCCGATCGATGATTTTGCTATACCAGATGCTCCGGTGTCATACCAGCCTCTGGCTCCAAAGCAACCTTTTGATGGCATTGCCCGAACCGCAAAGCTCCTCCAATTGCCAGCAAACCACTGGCGACTGGTCGATGTGTATTTCGCGTATACGCATTCATGGCTGCCTTTAGTCTCGAAGGAGCAGATCTTGAAGCTATGCTATTCCTACCCAAGTAGTGGTATGGTGGTCGGTGCTGGACGGCAGTCGGCCGATCATGCTGAATTATGGAGCATACTGGCGCTCGCTTCAGTCCAAAATGCCAGCACACAAACTCAGCAGACCGTTCCATCTCAGCAGCTTCTAGGTGTAGCGGAATCGCTCATTCAGACGACGATAGAAGATGCAGACATTGGTCATGTCGGTGCCATGCTCAATCTTTCGCTCGTGAATATAGCTACACAGCGCCTGAAAGTCGCTTGGACTCTGTTGGGCAGGGCTGGTCGTCTCATCATTTGGCTGTTGTATGAGCAAGCTGTCGTTCCTATAACGATGTCGAGAGTCCAGGAGCGATTGCAGGGCTTAGCTTTGGGGTGTTTTGTCGTGGAAACTTTCCTGGCAGCTCAGCTCGAACTCTTACCTTCTCTGCGATCCGACCAAGTCCAGCGCATTGGTCTTCTGTCCGAAGAGGGACTTGATGAATGGCAGCCGTGGTCTGGCTGTGAAGACTTCCAGAACAATCGGCATTCGATCCGACCCACACAACCTTCCCAGGCGAGAAGCACGTTCAATCAGCTAGTGAAGCTCTCTTTCATTGTCAACGATCGGATTGCAGCGCATCAGCTCGGCGCTCCTCAAGCAAGGTCACTGTCGAATTGGTTGAGCACACTCCCGGCAGCGCTTGGCCCGCTGCACTCAATGAATCCGGAACAGACGTCGCCACAGAAATTGCAACTCTTCCTGGCATTCTTAGTTGGCCGGGCGTCCGATGCGAATCAGCGCGAAACCATTGAGGAAGCTCTAGCCTTACTGGATCATTTTACCTTCGCACTAGGACTGGCAGCTATGCCTCCGCTATTTGCATGCTTCTTACAGATCCTCAAGAGAACTGCAGCTGGAGATGGCTTCCAACAAAATCGCCTGGCAGGCATACTGAAGCGGTTTTCGACTGTTTGGCGCGAGTCAGGAAAAGAGGGCGAGCTGATAGCATCCTCGCCTTCCACCATCGGAATGGCATCGCCCGTGCAAAATGATGGCAATGCTCAAATCACACCCAAGCCACCAGCAGCCGTGACTTCGATTCCCGATTCTGCTGTGATGTCACCCGATAGCTTGAATTTGCGGCTTCAAAGGACAAACTCTTTACAGCAGCCCATGAACCCAGGCGTGCAACACCATTTACCACCTGCAAACTTACCCAACGGTCTTTTGGCGCAGTCTGAGAATCCTCAGTACGAAAATCACATCCACCCTCGCAGTTACAGTGCGACGGACCAGTCAATGGATCTTGATGCATTGTTCGATCACTTCACATCTGTCGAGGGGCTGGATCATACTGGAGCCATGCATCCACAATTCATGCAGAATTTGGGATTCTCCGCAGGCACAAATCTGACAGACTTGATGGCAAGTGACTATTCGTGGGCTCTTGATCCAGGCTAAATGCTACCCATCACTGCTCATGTCACGCCTGATCAGAGCTTTGCTGTATGGTATTGGTGAACACATTGGTTGTTTCTGAAAGTGCTCGAAGCTGTAAGACATGCCTCGATATCTGAATTGCATATGCGCTAATTTGCATGAGTTCTCATCTATGGGTATATTGTTACAATGCTCAATGAACCTCCCTATGCATGCGTATCCATATCGGCAAGAAAGCGTTGCCACGAAGCAGCTCCCCTGTTTGCCATTTTCGCGGGCACGTCAGCGACGGGCGCCATCAAGAATTTGTGGAAGAGCTCGAAGCTTATCCAACCATTGTATCCGAGGTCTCTGATTATAACACGCGCGATCTCTTTGATCGGAAGATATGCACCTTGTTCGGATTCTCCGTAGAACAGTCGACAATTGCGCGACCAGCTCATCCGTGCCGGTTGTGATGCGTCGTGCAACTCGTGTCCCTCGATTAGCGGCATGGCAAGACGTTCCGCATCCGCGAGCTGGACGAAGAATATCTTGGATGGGTCGACGGTGTCCTTCATTCGTTGCAGCGAAGCATGCATCTCAGCTTCGGCGTTTGGAGTCATTCCGGACGGCGATGCTGGGTCTGCGTACACCCGCGCGGCGATGTTGAATGTGTCTAAGATAATGCCGAAATTCGGCATATCGACTCTGCTGACGATATCCCAGCAGTCCTCCCATCTGTTGACATATGTGCCCCAAGCAAGGCTTTCGTATGCGAATCTCATGGTTGGATCCTCCTTCATGCCGAGCTCGGCAATCTCCTTCATATCGGCAACGATGAGATCCTTGTCGCCGCTGACTTTATCTTCCCCAAGGAATGTCGAGGGTATCTGGATCAGATTGGTGCCGAGGATCTCCGCGAGCCGCAACCAAAGCTTCATTTCCTCAACTCTTTCCTTGTGCCATTCCCGGTCGACAAGACCTTCGTAATGCATGAATGGCTGTAGTGCAATGATCTCGAGAAGTCGCTCATCGCATAGCCTGCGGACAATGTGTGCTGCCTGTACGAGCGTTTCAGGCATGACTTTCTCGTCGATGCTTCTTGCGACGTATTCAAGATCTTCGTAAAAAAGCTCGATGCCCTCGAAACCATGCTTCCTAGCCTGATCGAGTTTCGCAGGCAGATCATGGGCGCATGCTCGTCCAAGAGACATAGAAGCGATTGCTTGTCGGTAGCGTGGAGTCGGAGTCATGGCGATCATATTGTACTGTAGGGTGGACGAGGGGTAGACAAAGGGTACAGTGAGAGCAGAAGCCAATGCTCAGCTGGCAAACGTGATCGCTTTCTGACAGTCAGGCTCAATCTCTGAGGAATATGGTGGCGCTGTATGTGTCTGACTTGAGTTCTGGTGCTATGCTCGTCTCTATAATACAACATGTTCATGGACAGTGGGTCGTCTCCTGTGGAAGAACTCAAGATCCCGTATCAGCGTCGATACTTCTGCCGGAAAGCGTCGTAAGGTAGCACCCGTTCAGCGCGGTATGGATAAACATATCGCTCGTCTGGAACACGTTCGCCAGATATCGATGGTACACACTCCCTGTAATGATGACGTCTGCGCTTGGAAAAGAGTTCTGCCGCCGTAGCGTGGATCAATTCAGGAGAGACTTCAGCACAGACCACGAACGAATCATGTCTTGAGGGTCGGTCACGGGATGCTACTAAAATCAGATTGTCCTCCGCGGAACTGAGGAGAGAAAACATACGTTTACAGAATCAGATTACAGAACCAGAATTGAGAATTCGTCAACTTAGACTGCTTATCTCCTAGAAACTTCAAATGGCGCAAAGGTTCCGTCCTCGATCTTGACAAGGCATCAGATGTGTCACATGGTTTGCGTGAAATGAGACTACTGAGTCTTCCTACTCTTGACGATTTCGTTTTCCACTGAAGTGACTTTTTCATTTCCATGCATTAAAACATGATAACATCACGTGACACAGTTCCGATACTGTGTGTTTCTTACGAGCATAGTAGAGCTACGGACAAGCTCTAGTCGTTTGACAGTGTAGAGTTAAGGATTTTGACAACGGCCAGCTCAGCGAGTTTCAAGACATTGAATTGTAATCACAGCACCAGTATACAAGACGAGTCTTAACGACTAATAACCAACAACTTCATCCTCTAGACAATTTAAACCTCAGTCGACGTCTTCTCGACGTGTGAAGACATGAAGTGTTCCTTCGCAGCATCAACACCCTTGCCTTCAGCATCATTCCTGAATGACGCATCCTCTCTTGCGAGTTCCTCAATGATCTTCTGGTGTGCCTTGCGGACAGGCTTGACAGCGAACAGACGGTCCATTGCCTCCAGTGGAATGCCCTTTGTCTCTGGGACAAGGAAGTACACGAAGGGAACTGATAGAATCATCAGGCTGGCGAAGAAGAAGTAGACACCATATGACATCTTCAAGAACATCTGTGGGGTGAACCGCGATATCAGGAAGTTCCAGAACCAGTTGGACGCACTTGCAGAACATTGTCCAAGAGCCCTGACACTGACTGGGAACATCTCTGAGTTGATCACCCAGGGCGTGCCGTTCCATGATGGAGTGTAGAAGGCGGTCCAGAGGTAGAAAAAGAAGATGGCAGAGATTCCAGCAGATGTCAGTGGAGCATCTGGATCCGTGCGTGTACCAGCGATGTTAATGTATGCACCGACGTACCACATACACAAAGAACCACCAATGGAGCCGATCATGAGAAGCTTGCGGCGGCCAAGGTGGTCGATGAGGAACAGCAGCCAGACAAAGGTGAGCGCAGTCTTGACCACTCCGAAGAGGCCAGTGGTAAAGAAGCCAGTATTTGTGCCAGTAATGCCGAGGGATCGAAAGACAGTTGGCGAGTAGTAGTTGATCGCGTTGATACCACTGCCATTCTGCCACATGAACAACAGGCAGCCAAGGACAAGTCTCCACTGAATAGAACGATCGCGCTTGACAGCAACGAAGGGCTTCCAGAAGCCTTCGCCAATGTCTGCACGCTGCTCCTCAAGTGCTGCGTCGATGTATGAGATCTCTTCCACCATGTAGACGTGGTCAGCGGGCAGGTTGCGGATCCAGCACAAGTTCTTGATTGCTCTCTCGCGCTTGCCCTTGGACAGAAGCCATCGTGGCGACTCCTTGAGCCAAATCGTGCCGAGGAGAAGAAGACCACCAGGAATGAGCTGGACCTGTGCGAAAGTAATCAGTAAACTTAATGATGATGACTCCAGACAGCGCGTCAACGTACAGCGAATGGAATCAGCCACTGCGAGTGAGAAGGCTCAAGCGTTTCCGCGATTCCGTAATTGATCCAGAAGCCAACAAGACCACCAACTTGCCATCCCAACTCATAGATGCCGACAAGACGGCCGCGAATAGCAGGTGGACTGAGTTCGGAAATGTAGATGGGGACAATCATGGAAGCAGCTGAAAGGTTCGTTAGCACAACGCTCGCCCAGACTAAATTATGCTACTCACCACCAACGCCAATACCAGCGAGCACACGACCGCCATAGATGAGACCAAGGCCACGATCCGCGTTCGCGCCCAGCATCATGCCAGCACCCAGACAGAAGATTGCCGAGAAGACATAGAGGGAGTTCTTGCGGCCGATGTAATGGTTGGAGGCATATGCGAAGAGAGCGCCAAAAAAGGCACCAGCCTGGTAGACACTGACGATGTTCGACTTGATGTCTGCGAGCGGACCCGGATCGAGCTGGTCCCAGCCGAACTCCTGGACGAAGGCGGGGAGGGCGAGCGTGGTGCCAATGAACGCGCTGTCATATCCGATCATGCAGGAAGCAAAGGAGGCAACAGTGGCAAGGCCATAGACCCGCCAGTTGTAGACCTCCTTTGGTGTCGGTCGGTCCTCGACAAGAGCGAGGATACCCATGATGATAGCAATGAAAAATTTGATGCTATGCTTAGTGAGAAGGGACTAAAGAGTTCTCGTGAAGTCACCCAAGATGTGAGGGTGTGGAATGAGATGACTTTGGGAAGGAGAAGCTGGGGTGCTTAGATATAGATACTCTCCGCAGATGCAAGATTGAGTCAATGCGTTCCTACCTCCACGGGGTAAACGTGGTGTTGCGAATCATCTCGGCAACGACCTCTACGAAGTCTTCATGGCAGAACCATTTTCCACCGACCTAGATCGGCGCGAATGTGGACGTCGGATCCCAAATCGGCTCCATCTCCGGCTCATTCTCAGTAAACAGGACCGATGAGCAGCAGCGGCGCATGCTTGGCGCCTTCGAAACCCGCTAGACGAGATGGTTCGTGCCAGGGAAAGGTGCTTGAAGATTCTTGCGTGAACCTGACCAGACTAGGCATTTGAGCGACATCCACTTGCGGGGCGCGCACAGACCGGGATATGGAGAAGATCCGCCCAGGCATCGGATAAGGACTCAACCGTACTCTACGCTTCGGATGATGACTTTTGCCAACAGTTCATTGGAGTCGAGGCTTACGAATTCTGGGGTATGAACTGATCGTGGAGACGAGCAAGAATGCCATCAGTAGATGCCGGAGAAGCCGATACTTGATTAAGAGCAAGGAGAAGAAATGCACAGTGCCTTCCATCTGGACCATACGAGCTGGATTCCTTCCCAACCTGAAGAATTGTTTTCCAATACTTCATCGATATCATTCAAATACGAGTAATTCCATTTCGAGCACTGTAGGCTATGTCGATGACCCAAGAAGCTACCATGACCTCGCAGTCAACAAATACGCAGCCCCGGGGCAAAGGCGTGCTCTTTGGCCATCCTATTGCGCATTCAATGGCACCATTACTGCACAACACTGTCTTCAATGGAATCGATGTGCCCTGGGACTTCGACTTCCTGGAAAGTAAAGATATTCAAGAATTTTTGCCCATACTCAAAAGCACAGAATGCTATGGTAAGCAATAGTCCTGCGCTGATTCCAAAGTCCTTTGCTGATTCCCATAGGCTGCGCTGTGACAATGCCACACAAAGTTGCTATTCTGCCATACCTGGATGACTTGACACCAGAAGGCCGAGATTGCGGCGCTGTGAATACTGTCATAATCCGCAAGAACGCCGATGGCTCGCGAAAATACATTGGCCATAATACCGATGTCATTGGTATTCGCGAGTCCTTTTACCAGAATGTGAAAGACCCAGCCAAAACCTTCGAAGGACGACCAGGAATGGTGATTGGCGGCGGTGGTGCTGCAAGAAGTGCCGTGTACGCTCTGCGACGGATGATGAATTGCAAGCCCGTGTATCTTGTCAACAGAGACAAGAGCGAAGTCGATGCCGTGATGGAAGAATGCAAGACCAAAGGCTTCGGCCAGAATCTAATCCACGTGGAGACGCTCGAGCAAGCGCAAGGGCTTCCAGAACCAGGCGCGATCGTGTCATGCATCCCAGACTTTCCTCCCAAGACGGAGAATGAGATTCTCGCCAGGCGGATCATGGAGAACTTTTTGAACAGGGAGATCAAGGGAGCGATGCTGGAAATGTGCTATCACCCGAGTCCATGGACTGAGATCGGTGGCATTGCGGAGAAGGCGGGGTGGCAGGTTATTCTCGGCACGGAGGCTATGATCTATCAAGGTCTGGAACAGGATAGGTTATGGACGGGCAAGGCGCTGGATGATTTACCCAAGGAGAAGGTCAAGGCTGTGATAGCTGCGAAGCTAGGGCAGGCGCATCTGTGATGTATGATCTATTGTTCGTGTTCTCGATCGATTGTATGATAACGACATGTTGCGCCAAAAGTGCTTCTTTCGATTGCAACTTAATGCATGTCACTTCACACACCAGGACGAGAATAGTCCAACCGTCGAACTCTCTTCCACACCTCGCGAACGACTCGCTCTTGACTTTGCCTAGCAGATTCGTCGTCTGACGGGCCAGCTGCCCGGACGCCCATGTAAAGTCTGCCACCAAGCTTCACATCTTCGATCTCCGCATTTTCCGCATCATCAGGTGGATCACCTCTTGTGACCAACCCGCCAGCCTCCTCAAGAATACATATCCCCGCCGCCACGTCCCTATGTCATAGACATTAGCCGGTCATGCTCACAGGTCTCAGGATGTGCCGCGCGTCTGCACTTACCACTCCCAGCAACCGCCCTCCCACCATATATCGAAAGACCCCATGGCGGTAAAAGCAAGATCCATAGTCGCACTTCCAAGCATACGCACTCCATGCACCATCCCACCTTTGCCTCCTCTACCTCCGAGTTCGCCCGCCATGTTCATGAAGCTTTCGTTCTTCCGGTACATATTCCCATCCGGCACGTCCCGCCTGTCCTTGCCCCATTCGCAGGATAGAATACATCCCTTCGGTGCATCCTTCGGTAGAGCGGGGATCGGATTGTGGATTAAGGGTAGTCTTTGCGTCTCGTTCAGCCAAGAGCCACGACCTTTGCATGCGCTGAAGAGCATGTTTAGGAATGGTGCGTTGATTATTCCGATGTGTGGCTTGCCATTGATGAGAAACGCGATGGACACGCAATACATCGGGAACAGATGAACATAATTGACGGTGCCGTCCAGCGGATCAACACACCATGTCGGCTCATCTGTGATCAGATAGTGCTTTGAATCGCCCTTCGAATATGATTCCTCCCCTACGAATCTGAGAATTGGAAATTAGCATCATGCTCAATCTTCAATTAAACTCAAGGGCGCGATCAAGGTGCATTAGACTGACTTGTGTGGAGGATATGTCTCATTTATTCTTCGCTTGATGAACTTCTCCACATCTGACACGATATCTCAGCTTCTATGCTGAGAATTTGATGACAATACAACGAGCTTCAAGCATACCTTCATCAGTCTCAGTCACGATATCCACAGCACTCGCCTTCTCCACGCTCTTCGTCCTCGCTCTCCCCGCTATTCGCTCATTCGCCGCCTGCTGCAACAATGCACCAGCATCTTTTCCAAGCTGTAGAGCAAAAGCGTACAGCTCGTCCAGCTGATCTTGACTCAGGGAAGCCATCGTATGTATACGAAGTGATCAATCTCCAGACTTCTTATAAAGTCCCTTCCTCAAGCTTATCACTCTATCGACAAAGTCATCGCCAATGGCAAGGAGTGTTTCGTTCGAGGTGAGAAGTCCGTCCTGAAGCGGCGCTAGCCGTTTGAGGGATGTCCCATCCCATTTCGTCACCTCGCTCGTGCCGAGCACCGTTGCTTCCAACGGTGGAAATATGCTTAGCCGATGCTCAACCCCACAAAAAGCTGTAGAGTACACAACAATATCGAGGATTGAGGTGGATCAAGAGATAAGCAGTCGAGCATAGAGACGAGAGGCAGCAATCACGTGCAATATAATACAACGATCATCTAAAGAAATGGCGAAGTCAATACTCATGATCAATGGACCGAACCTGAATCTACTAGGTATACTGCGCCCAAACTCCATCCATAGATAGGATCGCTGATTGCACACGCAGGAACACGTGAGCCAACAATCTACGGCTCCACATCCCTCTCAGACATCACCTCAGCAGCCGAATCCCAATGCAAAGCCTCCAACATCCAATTCGCGCACTTCCAATCCAACTGGGAAGGCGCCATAATCGACCGGATACACCAGGCACGTGTCGACAAGGTCGAAGCCATCGTGATTAACCCAGGCGCATTCACACACACCAGCGTCGCGATCCGGGACGCGCTGTCCGGCGTCGACATCCCCTTCGTCGAGGTGCACATCAGCAATGTGCACAAGCGCGAGGCGTTCAGACATCATAGCTATTTGAGCGACAAGGCTGAGGCGGTGATCTGTGGGCTGGGCGTGTTCGGGTATAAAGCCGCTGTGGAATTTTGTATTGAGCACTTGAAGGTTTCGCAGAAGTGAGAGTCGCTAGCTGCGTTCTTAGTGATAGCGAAACGTACATACAGCGAACACAGGCCGCCCGTCCACAGGGGAAGCTTTTTGGCACGAACAAAAATGTGGACATGGACATCATCCCTGGACCCAATGCAAGTAACTAAGCAAAGCACGTACCAGATCCTCCTACCCAACTCGTCCCGTTTGTATATCCAGATTCATAAGCATTATGCCGTTTCCTCGGCAGAGATCATTCGCGAGACCAGCCATGGAGCAAGCCAGATATCCACGAAGAATGACCAAAACACCTAATTCCACACGTATCAGCCTCCTCAATGCACTGAAATAATTTCATTGTGTCCCTCGCTCATTGCACCCTCTTCCTCTTATTCACAATCGGGTCCACCTCCTCCTCATCCCCCGCCGCAATCGGATTCAGCAAACTATGCACATTACTCGCCAGGCTGCTCCTCCGCGTGGGCGGCATACTCTCCACCACGCCCTTGAACGGGAACCTCGCACTCGGTAATCTCCAGCCTGCCTCCTCGTCCTGACCGCCATGCGGCGGCTGCGGCGGGCTCGGCTGCCGACTCGTATGCTGCGATGACGCGCGCGGGAAGTCGTATGAGGCGAGCGAATTGCGGATGTGTTCGTCGGCGGGTGTTCGGTGCGGAGACGAGGGCCAAGCTGTGGAGTTGTGGCCCGATGCGGAGGGCGTGAGTTCGGGCGGGGGCGGCTGACCCGGTTGCCAGCCATGAAGGCGAATGTCTGCGCTTGTGTGGCGGCGGGGCAGGTTCATGGGTGGGCTTGTGACTGTGGCGAGGGGATGTTGCATTGGTGGGGGAGGAGGTGGCGGTGGAGGAGCGAGATGTGTTGGTGCGCGTGCGGAGGAGGGTGAGTAGGTGTTGCTGCCGCTGCCGATGGAGCCGT
>AZYM01000012.1:0-69616 GCA_000611715.1 Scolecobasidium constrictum UM 578 | reverse complement strand
AGAATGAGGCGGAAGGGTGTGCGTGATTCGGCGAAGAGGGAGGGTTGGGACGGTCGTCTCTGGTCGTTGGCGGGAAGTTGGCGTGGTGAGAGTGGTGGACCATTGTCTTGCACGGATGCGAGGTATGTTGCTCGACCGGCGCTCAGAGGCTCCTCCGGACCGTCAAATGACCGTAGCATGTCCGTCTGTCGAGCAATCTCTCTTTGCATCATCGCGATGTCCTTGTGAAGTTGCTCGTCAGGGCTCGGGACAACTGCCATCAGATACTGCGCCATGTCCTGACTCCACTGCTTGTGTGTTAGCTTTGATCCATACAATGGGCCTCGATACACACCTGGTGACACCTTAGCAGTCCCTCGGCAAGGAAGGTGCACTTCGTGTTCAGAAAAGCCGCCGTGTCCTCCGTCCTCGCCAATCGCGCGTGCACGTCAAAGTAATGATGTTCCAACATAGCCAATCGTGATTCCACAGGATCCTGTGTTTCGATAGGCGCGCCTTGCGGAGTTGCAACAGGCACACCAGGTACTGGAGGCTTCGGCGCTGCTGAGAAAGAGTCGCGATGGATCAAGGCATGCCGTGAAGCTCGTCTCTTGATCTCGCGCAAACCAACGAGATCTCCGCGCTTGAAGTTGCCATTGCCGTGTTTGAATTCCCAAAGCGGCGAGTCAGGTTGCCCGGTATGGAAGACGTCGCTTACTACAATTCATTGTCAGCATGAGACTTGGACAGCCGACTGATTGCACCGTACCTTTGTGGAAACCATACATATTCAGCTGCCTCACGAAAGAAGAGATGTTCGTGTGCTTAAAATAAGATCTAGTAAATAGTCAGTCAAGGTCCCTCCACTTTTGGCATATGAGGACTCACGAAAGAACTTTTGAGAACTCGGTCGAGGGCGACATGACAAAGCTGTCATTCGTACTCGACCACGAGATCAAATGCTGTATGCCCGGGTCCTCCAACATACTGCCAACATGCATTAGCCACGTATTCATTGTCCCGAAGAATCGCGACTCTTCATCCCCGCAGTGTTTGTGTGACCTACTTGTACAACTTGTGAATGAACGCCGTTTGCACGACTTTTGGTTGCTGCGTCGCGGCTGCCGCGCCCACTGCTGGTGCCGTGGTTCCGTTCGTTGACGGCTCGTAGTCGCCGTTCGTAGTTGCTTGAGAGGCGGGACCGCGCTCAGTGACGGGGCTGCTCAGCGCAGGAGGACCCATAGTCGCGCTGGATGAGGTGGTCGCCGTGCTGGAGGGTGTGATGTCCATTGGATCGCTTGCGGGCGGCATTGACGAGTTGCCAGATGACGAGGAGGGCAAGATGGGTATGGACTTGCGACCATTGGAGGCGAAGGGGTCGGTGAACGGGCTGCGCGACATCTCGGCCGTGGCTGCCATGTGTGAGGTCGTGTGCCGTAGCGGGCTCGGGCGCGAGCGTGGGGATCTAAACGAATGTGTGTATGGACGTGGTGAAATGAACAGATCCAGGTTGGCTTCCTGCTCTTTCTTTCCAATAGAGTCGAGGGGAAGTGAGGTGTGACCTCGGGTCCGCGTCGAGGGAGGTTCTTCTACTATGGATACAATTGCACTGGCAAGGTGTACATCTCACGAAAGGTCGGTGGTATATTCGATGCCGCGCGATCCAAGTCCTCGTGATATGCAGTCGGCGTGTAGAAAAGTGAAGTCGTGTCCGTCTAAGATGCCGATGCTACCATAATGCTATGTCCTCTCCACCTCCGCGGCGTTGAAACTCTTCACCAATTGACGGTCGCCGGTCGCCTGCCGGAGGTGCTCGTGCGTCGGCCAGCAAGATTGCGCTTTGTTTGACAGGGCAGCCGCAATGTTCGGATCGCGGTTCGTAGGGTATACGAGAGGGTGAGGTAGGTAGAGAGAGTATGTGCGCGTTCGTTCAGGAACAGTGTACCGTCCAGGGCACAGCGTGTTAGGTTCAGGTATGGATGCTATGCAGCAATGAGAGATCACAGCTCTGAGCACTGCACAAAGGAGCGTCCAAGCTTTTTGCGACCGGATTGCGCAAATGTTTCAAATCTCGCCGGTCGGATCTCCAGAAGAGGACGCCGTCGCGAGTGTTGGCTGCGAGGGTGTCGCGCGAGTGTAAAGGAGGAGGAGGATGCAGAGGAAGTGGCTGCAGAAGAGAGAAGCAGAAGGCGTTGTTGTTGGAGAATGTGAGACAGTGGAGAGAATCTGGATATGCGATGCAAGCTAGAGTCGAGAGAGGGATGCGGATGGTAAGCATGCACCCGTTCGTGGTATGGTTCGTCGCTTGCTCGACTCGTGCACCTCTCCCACACCCAACTGCCCCAGCAAAAGCGTGCCGGAGAAAGCCTGCGAACTGCGGGCCACGGCTAAGGCACCCAGCAAGCGAGCGAGCAACTCGGGAATAATGACAACGACGAGATGCAGAGCCCGATTCGCAGAGAGAAGTTGCTCCTTCGTCTGTTCCTCGGGTTTCGTTGAGGATGTCGAGATGCACACTAAGCGAGCAGGAGAGTTACCGAGCAAGAGGGCCGTTCTAGTCGAGAAAGGGCAAAGGGGGGGGTAGAGATTGTACTTGTAGAGAGGTACCAGAGACGTCTGCATCTTTGCAAGAACTAGCTACATCTAAAACTCGAGACTAGCCATGGGTATTCTGTACATCTGAACGGCGGCGGCGGTAGCCATGAGATGTTCTGCAGCAGCCACACCATTTGATGTTGCATGGTCTCCCAAGTTGCATTTTCACGAGCTGCTCCAGCAATACTGACCTACCTTATGTTGAAGCACAAACATCCGATACCTATGTTGCCCCAGAATCTCACATTCGTCTGGACAATGCAGACTTCATGTGCTGCAAAAGAATTCACTATTACTGTGAAGATCTAGCCTCTAACAACATCCATCGGCGAGTTGCGATACTCCTCGTCTTGCATCGATCAGGCATCTCCTCCGCGAGCCAAGTATCAACCTGCATCCAGCCTAGTTCGGAAGGTAGCTCTAGAAGGTCTTACTCGATCGTTCTCGAACACCATGCGGAGAACGGTACGCACCATGATTCTTCGTTCATGCAGCCAACAGTACAGTACTTACAACAGTACGGACGCCGTGTCCCTAATCATAAGAGACGAATAGGGCTCGACCTAGCTGTCAATCCCAAAGATTTAAGATGAAAGTCACGATCGATGCAATCTCGAATCTGCACAGTCAAGGAGCCTCATCAATCTTGAAACCCTCGCGCTCAAGGAACATAAGAAGCCATCATCCATCCATCGCTCGCCCAACAACGCCAAAGGTGCGCCATGCGCATTCGAATTTCTCATCTCCCGCGGAAGCACGGATCTCCTTCATGCAAGTGATACAAAGGCTTCCTTCATCCTCATCAATCAACAAATGGTTAACGTTGAAGCCGGCAATCCCGGGGTGGTGGGATGCCTCGTGGCGGACCTACTCTAGCGCTCTTCCCGCCCGTGTGCAGATGCCGAAGCTGGGCTTGCATACATCGTCGAAGAAAAAAGTATAAAAGTCTTCTGTGCTCCGAAGAATGCCGTATTCGTTTGTATCGTGGACCGAGGCGCAATAATCAATGCATGAATCAGTTGGACGCCTGGCTTGCATGGCTATCTGACTCTGCCCTACTCCGTATGTTTCTCGAATTCTGGAACCGCCTCCGCATCTTCGTTGGAGGATCTTAAATCCACGAATGGTAATGAATCGGCATGGACTGGCTTCCACGAATGATACTATGCTTGTTTGTACTGTCTTCGCATGATGTTTGCATAACTTCTTCCGATGTGGTCGCGTATTTGGAGTCTCGAGACTGCGAAATCGTCCTGTCGAAGGTGGCTGAATAACCCATGCCTAAGCAGCGAGCATACCCGATGGCATATCTCAGCCCTCATCCGACGCATGAACTTCGGTGAACTTGCTTTCTTATCCTGCCAAAGCCGGTTCTTGACGTCTCCCAGTCGATGCTATCGCATAGCATCGTTCTTCTCATGATACAATTTCAACAGTCATCTACTTTCAGGTCCGTAGCCCCAGACCGAAGAACATCAGCGCCAGGCGACTTATGCGCCTTCATCTACTCCGCGTCGATGCGCCAACGATAGACGAAGATCAAACAGTGTCAATCTTGAATCCTGGGCGATCGATCAGCGAGACGTGCTCCAGAAAGTATATGCACGTGCTGGGAACATCCCCAGATGGAGATCAGTCCTGTAACATAGGGTCGAAGTGGGGTTTGTAAGCCGATCAGGTCTGGTGCACTCACGTGTGACATATCACGACCTTTTGGTCATCGAAAATGGGCCCTCACAGAACCTCTCATATTGTTGGAAAGACAACGATTGCACAACGTGAGGATATGTGACTCTCAGCCTTGCGACGAGGCTACCAGCGGCATCCTCCGGTCTAACACCACGAACTATACCTTAACAGGAACAACGTACAGGCACCAAGTGACATCGCGAGTGACATGATTTTTTTCCGCTTCCTCTTTTTCTTTCCTTTTTTTGGCGGGCAGCTGGATACGATCCTACAAACTCTGGAGTTGTCTAGACAGTTGCCTCGACCCGTAAACTCTATTTCTCTTACTCTCAACACCCTCTGACATCATTTCGTTGTCTCTCTATTCCCCCGCGCCAGCACGCGTTCCAGCAGCAGATTTTGGTAGCGCACAGCGAGTCAAAATGGTCGAGAAGATTTACATCACGTACAACCAGGTGGGTCTTTTGCCGCAAATTCGAGGGATCGAGACGCGCATATGCAGCAAGCCGACGCGCGTGTTCACGCCGTTTTGTGCGACTCCAGATACTCAACCTGCTCGCTTCGTGGTCGCATGCAGTGGGGAAGACTAACACGCATGCTCGACAGGTGCACAAGCTGTGCCAGGCTGCCGCAGACAAGATTCTCGATGACTTCAAGCCAAACCTCATGGTCGCCATCGGCGGCGGCGGCTACGTCCCCGCGCGCATTCTGAGGTGCGCACGCCCCGTTCGCCCACCTCACACATATGCACATACTGACGACGCTGAACAGATCCTTCCTCAAGCGCGCTGGCTCCCCCAATATCCCCATCCAAGCCATCGGCCTCTCCCTCTACGAATCCCTCGGCACCGACCCCGTCGAAGTCCCCGGCACAAAGGTGACGCGCACGCAGTGGCTCGACCTGACCTCCCTGCACATGGGCAACCTGATCGGCAAGAACATCCTCATCGTCGACGAGGTGGACGACACGCGGACGACGCTCGAGTACGCCGTGCGCGAGCTGGAGAAGGACGTTGCGGAGCAGGCTGCGCGCGAGGGCCGCCAGGGCGAGAAGACGACGTTCAGCATCTTTGTGCTGCATAATAAGGATAAGGAGAAGAAGGGCAAGTTGCCCAAGGAGATGATGGATGGTGGGCGGTATCTGGCGGCGATGACGACAGGGGATGTGTGGATTAATTACCCGTGGGAGGCAACGTGAGTGGTTCTGTTGTTGGACTGGAGGATCCGATGCTAACGTGTGGCAGTGATATTGACGAGCATGATAAGCTCGCTTCGACACAGTGAGTCGATGCGCATGAATTCACGAGCTCCATGACCAAGCCGCAAGGTGCCATGGCTTTATGATACGTCATGTAGGGACGCAGGGCGGGTGCTTCTCAACAGCATCTCTGGTGAAATAGCAAGGCATTATTCCCAGCAGTGAGCTTGAATGCACGGCAAACTCCAGTCTTTTGCGCTTTCAACCCAGTCCATCCTCAGCACCAACCTCGCGCTTCATGTGTCCTCGAAGAACATTAGTTCGGCAGGCAGCAATGCGAACATATCGTGGTTGCCCCTCTATGTGCTCATTTTTCCTTGCATTCAGATGCTTCAGAGAATGGAACCGTTCCGGATGATAATGCGTCGTCTATAGAGAGAGTCCATGTCATTCGTCCAGCCACGATGCAGAAGTCAGCTGAGACTTTGAGACCTGACAGACGGCCATGCAGCAAGAAAATGCATGCAGTGCCATGCGTAATTGCTTGAAATTCGCTGCTGCCTCTTGAGTCTTCTCTTGTGACCGAAATGCGGAGGGCAGGTAATTGAAATTGTTCCCATCTTTCAATATGCATAGCGAGGCCGACCTTTCTTCGACGACAGATCCGGAGGCTCGTAGAAGCTGCTCGAGCATGCATAATTTTGATGGGACCTATCGTGGACTGCTCGCAAGCAGTACCCGTCATTCCAGGTCGGCGAAGACTGAACATAGTCGAGTTCCATTTGAGTTCAACCTCGGGGTCCGAAGACCACTCAATTCTATTTCGAGCTATGGTCACCGTGACCAATTCCAGTTGACTCAATTCTCTGATAGGAATCTTGGTGTATCTCCGCTCGAAGTCGTACATAGCATAATCGTGTCTATCGGCATGTGTGGGAACATGTGCGTTGGACGTCACCCATGGTCTTCTTCGCAGGTAGAGGCCAAATACGCTGTCGCGTGCATTCGCAGATGTACAATTCAGCGCCACAAGTAACCACTCACTTGATATCGCTCCTAGATCTAACTTGCCCATAGTATTCGGAGCGTGCATTTTCTCGAATTGTTGATCTCCATGGTCCTTCACTGCTCGAGCGAATAGCGTGACACGCAGACCGCGATTCGACAGTTCGAATGTCTCGTTATGGAGAGTCGACCAGCTAATGATGTTGCGCTTTGAATGTGGTCCGAAAGAGCCTTGTGGTGTAATGGACATGAGGGGAGGGAAGTATACTGGGAATTGGGCTGGGGAATCAGCCAACAATCCGACTGATGTTCCATCCCAGGCAAGTATCGAATGATCTACTCGATGCCAGGTCCGGATGATTTCTTCCTGCAGTCGCTGGAAGGCGTTGGTACCTTCGCCGTAAAGTAGCGGCATGTTGATGTTGAAGATTCCTAGCAGGGAATAGGCCACATCTTCCTCTCTTGTTGTTTCTCTTATGGACGCCCATGACATGCGAGTTGCTACACTGGTCTTCCATAACTGCTCACGGTCTCTGAGCACCTCGCTGTCAATGTGAGTTACATCTGCAAGTACCTGAGTGTTCTGGCTGCGACGTGCAAACATTTTCCAACTCAGGTCGTAGACGACAACATCCCGCGGTGCAATGAGTTCTTGTAATGTCCAGCCCCTTGTGAACCAGCGGCATTTTCCAAGGTCTGACCTCGCCCAGGGCTGATCCAGAACTCCGAAATCCGAGAGATATGCATAACATACAGCAGCATTGTAGTACCAGCGATACATTGAGTTGATGGCTTCAGACAATTCCGCACTACTTCTCTTATCAATGCAGCAGGTATCAATCCAAGCGTAGGAAAGACCATCAGTCAAAGCCTGACGACAGGTCGCAGCAATTTTGTGATAACCTTTCATTGTCTTCGCAGCATCGAGGTGGATCATGTCGAAGGAGACCTCTTCTTCTTCCCATGTATGAGACAGGATGGCGTACTTGCCATACATGGTCCGGTCATCCATGAAATGCTCAAGACGAATAGTCTCGGCGTTGAGGAGCCACATCCTATTCCTGTGCGTGCCGCCGCACGTGGTCCGTCCGACGAGCAGAAGAGAGCCGAGAAACAGAGACCGTGTCTAGTATCGCAAGCAATAATGGTCGAGGTTGCTTGATGAACTTTGACTTTCCGGTCACGGAGAGGACGACGTCAAGCCACTCACATGACTTTGCAGGCTGCACCTTTCTCCCAATTCGTGCTACGATCAGGCCTCTCCCTTCATCACGTTGCTGAACATCTTCGTCTACTATTCATCTCCAAAGATCGGATGTCGACTAGGCAAGCATCATTTGTACGGACGCCGCGATTTTGCTGGGACCAGGTCCTATGACTGCGATCGCCGTTGACCATTCGACTCCAACGGCTCCACCGGAACCTTTCTCTCATCAGGAGTCGCTTGCCAAGTGGACGTTTCCATCAATGCATCTGGCGAGCTTCAGGTCTCATGGAGCGCGATTCGAGCAGCTCTACCTGAGGGCAAACTAGTATCGCGAGTCAGATATGGGTCTGCAGCAGGAGTTGTAACAGTTGATGCTGCATGCAGAGTGCAGAACTCCACACCACCAGAGCCTTTTCGATCTGGTCTATCTGCAGAAAAGTTCAAGTGGCGTCGAGACAAAGTCAGAGAGTCGACATCAAATTTCCGAAACTTTCGGATGGCTGTAAGGAGTTACTCTCCTCTTATGGGGCTCAGCAGAGCGTTCTGGCTCACCAGCGTTGTCCGCGCGCTTGGCGTGTTCCTGAAGTGAAATACACAAACACGCTAACAGAACTAGACGATCAAATTTCCCAATCTTCGCGACTCTGTCAAGAAAGGGAGATTATGCTGATCACAAAATCTGCAGAAGAGACTGATGTTACACGAGAAATACCAGAGTACCATGTCGCCATCGTCACTGTCCGCACTGTACTGGAGAGGTCCAAGCAAGGTACCCGCGTGTCAGTCAAACAATCGACCAACTGTTTACGATCTAGCAGAACAGGAGTCGACACCGTCCCTACTACTAGTCTCAGGTCTGCTAGGCTGATGTCTATAAGCGCGCGTCTACAATATTCGTCCGCACCTGGCTCGTGGATTTCTGCATACGATCTCTCCGAACGGCCCGATCTAAGGAAGATCGATCTACCGTTTTATTTTAAGGTTGCGACCACGAGACTAACGACGATCTTTCACACCACCAAGCTTTCTCCTGCGAGGCCATCGCTTTGGTGATCCATGCCCACCCCAGATGAGAGCAGTCCCTCGGAAAGGATGGTGCTCTCGTTGCTCCGAATATCTCACCATGGAAAACTCCTGATTCTTCTGTGAGATCAAACGCGCCGACCACAAATGCATATACCCAAAAATGCCCGAAGGAATGAAGCCCGAGTCCACACAGCGCCACAGTACACCGATGAGGCAAGGCAAGCCTCGCAGCGCGCATAATCAGCGGCGTCTTGGTACATGGCTGTACACCGTCTTCCACCAGCGCTATGGTCTGTGCAACGCCCAGTATACCACCTCCTGATTATTTGGAAAATTGTCTTTTCGACGTTCTTTCTAGATCGTATGATAGCTTGGAACCCTAGAGTGCTTCAAAGGCAATAGTCACGATGGGGCAACGGTGGACATACAGAGTTTAATTAAACAAACTCGTCTTCGATGCATATATAGAGGTAGACAAGGCGCACTTACTATCGAACAGCAAGCAACACCACCACACTCGTTTGACAGTCAGTCGTTACCCTTTGTTTTCATCTTCAGCAAGATGTATCGTTCACTCGCTGCATTCATGCTGGCTGCCACCGCGCAGCTGGCTTCTGCCACGGACAACACCAGCCCCAACCTGGGTCCTGGATCCGTCCTTCCAGGCGGATGGTCCTACTATGGCTGCTACTCCGACTCCATTTCTGACCGCGCCCTGACGAGCGACAAATACACCGACAACACCGGCATGTCCCAGGGTGCCTGCATGGTCTACTGCGGCAGCAAGGGCTACACCTTCGCCGGCATCGAGTACGGCACTGAGTGCTACTGCGGTTTCGGTCTGAAGTCGAGCAGCAGCAAGGGTCCCGACAGCGACTGCAATTTCGAATGCCCCGGTGCACAAGGCACCGGCGATGCGTGCGGTGGCCAGGACCATCTGTCCGTCTTCACCACCGGCGGTTCTGGTGGGTCCAACAAGCCAGTCGTCAATGACTACTGCTACGCTGGCTGCTACGTTGATAGCGTTGATAAGCGCATCCTGTATGAGGCCAAGTCTGATGGCCCAAGCATGACTGTTGAGGTGTGCACAAGCACCTGCAAGGCTGCCGGTTTCGCATTTGCTGGTCTTGAGAACGCTTCTCAGTGCTTCTGCGGTACCACGCTTCTGGCTGGTGCTCAGCAAGCTCTCGGCAGCGCTGTCGACTCTGGCTGCAACATGCTGTGTGCTGGTGACAAGACTGAGTGGTGCGGTGGCGCAGACAGACTCACCTTGTAAGTCATCTCGTCCAGATACTTTCATATTCAATTCACTAACACTGCCACAGGTACTCTACCGATAAGTGCGGCGTGAAGCCAAGCTCTGCTGCTCCATCCTCTGCGGCTCCTTCGTCCTCCAAGGCTGTCCAGTCTCCACCTCCATCCACTTTCCAGACCTCGACCAAGTCGTCGGCACAGCCACCAAAGTCGTCCGCTCCAGCCTCGTCGGCACAACCACCTAAGTCATCGGCACCAGTCTCGTCTGCACAGCCACCTAAGTCGTCGGCGCTAGCTTCTTCGTCCAAGAGCTCGTCTGCTCCAGCTGGCAAGCCATCTGATCCACCAAAGGGCGGTGACAACAACTGGCCAGGAAAGCCATCTGACCCACCAAAGGGCGGTGATAACAACTGGCCAGGCAAGCCATCTGACCCACCCAAGGGCGGCGACAACAACTGGCCAGGCAAGGGCGATGACAATAACTGGGGCAACGATGACGATGATGATGATGACAAGTGGGGCAACAAGGGTCAGATCATTGGCGCAGTCAAGACCAAGGTGACAAACCTTCTCACGGTCATCTTTGGATCATTGTTCGGCAAGAAGTCCTCCTCATGGGGCTGGTAGATGCTGCAGTGCTGCGGTGTTGATTAATGTGTAATCACGGCGAGTTAGAAGATCAAAGCAGCATTTTGGTGTGCTGTTGGCTTTAATCGCTTGAAGTTGACATCGTTTACGCTATTGGAGTCAACTGGGAATAATATCATTACTGTAAACCGGTCCAAAATTAATGAGACATGTCGCGTTCGTTTTCTGCATCAAGGACGTATCTTTCCTGGAATATTTTCGGATATCGGCAAGATCCTTCAAGCAGAGCACGTAAAAAGAACTCATGGTGCCCCGGATTGAGTCCATCTTTGCAGCCGCTCTCCTCAATCCTTGCCTCGGTAGCTTCAAAACGCCGTCAGGCTGAGCTTCGCAGACGCGTAGAGATGGCTGAATGATCCTAAGCGAGCCTGACAAACATTCGAGCTCACATTCGCGACTCGGCAAGTACGGAGTACTTTCCAATGTCAAGTTCGCGCTCGATCTCACCTACCAACAACCACGCGCATTGAGCTCTCCCTTTTGCTATAGGCAAGCGTCTCGCGTTTTCGACGCGATAAGCCTCGGTACTTGAAGTCTTGATCGAAGAAGACGCCCTTACCAATCTTCACGGGCTCAAAGTTGTGCTAGTCTGCTGGTCTCTTTTGCAACACCATGAGGGCATAATTGCGATCCGAACACACCAGAACACATCTTGCCCCACTAGCACCCCACAGAAGAGGCGATAGCCCGCTCCGAAGGCGTCATCCATGGTCCCCCGACCGCTCCCCTATCCGTCCAACCACCCCAACAAAGGGAAGGACGGCGTCAACTCATATCCCGATCATTTCTTTGCAGTCTATCCAGAGCAGCATCACGAGATCCTGCGGAGGATTTACTGGAAACGGCGCGGCTATTTCATGGCGGTCAACATCCCGAATTTACCAGAGATCAAACAGATCAGCAGCTCGATATGGAGGATCCTAGGTGGAAACCCGAGCAAATTCACGTTGCAAGGAACAAACACGTATCTGCTCGGTAGAGGAAAAGACAGAATATTGGTGGATACTGCGCAAGGACACATCCAATGGAGCAACGCGTTGGAAGAAGTCTTAGAAGAGTGTGGTGATGGTGTGAGGGTCAAGACGGTCATCTTGACTCATTGGCATCATGATCATGTGATGGGAATCTCTGCAGTGAAGAAGAAAAACCCCAATGTCAAGGTCTTCAAACATCTGGGCAATTCCTACGATCCCGATGGCACGATGGAAGCACATACGGTCCACGACTTCCCAGATCGACACAGGTTCAGCGTCGGATCGAGAGCTGACGGGGACTTCTTTGAGGTTGAGACACTCCATACCCCAGGTCACGCCAAAGACCACATGTGTCTGATCATAACAGAGTCTCCGGATCCGGATGAGGTTGGTGCCATGTTCACTGCCGATAACGTGCTCGGGCATGGGACTTCTGTGTTCGAGGATCTTGGGCTGTATGTGAATAGTCTCAAAGTCATGAAAGCGAATGTGGGCGAAAAGAAGCGAGCATTTCCCGGCCACGGCGAAGTGATCGATGATGCACATCTGAAGCTTGAAGAGTACATTACACATCGACAAATGCGCGAAGACGAAGCGATGAATGTTTTATGCTATGGCTCGACCGTAGCACCGGGCAAGGCGCCACTCAAGACTGCGGAAGGATTTCCACAATCTGTCCCGACCCCCGAAGGGCAAGTTAAGAAGGATATTGAGCTTGGCAAGAAATGGGAGAGTATGGAGATGGTTAAGATTATCTATACATTGTATCCAGAGCCCCTATGGGGGCCAGCAGAGGGAGGGCTGCTTCAAGTCCTGTGGAAGCTGAAAGGTGATGGCAAGGTCATAAGAACTGATGATGGGAAGTGGCGGATATCCGATGAAGCGCTGGCCAAAGTCCGGGAAGAAGTCGAAGCTCAGAACAGCAAGGCGCCTAGTAAGTTATGAATGAACATACTGGTGACGGCTCCCATTGTGTTCTTAGTTTCATTCCTTCGTCACGGCAGGCGCGAGTGATACCATAAACTGACGATAGCTCCTGCTCGTTGAGGAAAGGTCATGCTTGTACACCTTGATTTTACCCTGATCTGTGTCTCCAAGACCTTAATCACGAATGGTGCTCGGCATGACAATCCTCAGGTTCCGTGGTGTTGCAAAATGGGCTATTGCGATCGCCTTGTCGGGCTTTATCCATTTCCGGAGGGCGTCCTGGTTGAGAAAAGGCCCATCGCCATCGCATCGGCAGAAACACTGGAAGAGCATGGGGTACCAGATCGATCGTTGATCATGTGGACAGACGGCTCCCTGAAGAAGCATCGCGTTGGCGGAGATTCTATCATGCTGTCTGCTTCAGCCGTCAGCTGGATCAATGCTTCGACTGCCGACCCGGCTTATCTTGTCCCTTTGAACACTTTTCCAGCTCGAAGGTTCGTTCCACACTCGCTCATGTCAGAGCTGATCGCGGTTCGAGAGGCTTTCCGCATCGCATATGAACAAGTTGAAGAGATCGATCATCTTGTAATCCTCACAGACAGCCAGGACGTTCTCAAGAAACTCAGATCACGGGCCATTTTCGACTGTCTCCATTGTAAGGACGACCCAAACAAAGTTCTGGAAATACGCAAACCGGCTGCATGATCTCGGAGTGAAAGTCGAGATGCGCTGGGTACCTGGTCACAGCGGCGTTGGTGGGAATGTACGAGTAGATCGAATTGCAAGGCAGAGCAGGGAACTTGCTGCACGATGCATGTCGGTACAGCGAAGTTTGGTGAGCTTGGAGAACGTATCTTGCGGTTTCGCGTCGATGCTTGAGCTTTCAACCAGGCTTGATGGCTTGCTCACACGGCATATCCGAGAGCAAAAGAAAGGCAGAGCTGTGCGACCGAAAACGACACGCCATCCCTACGGCGTTCTCGATCTGGTCTACAATGGTCAGGCTGGGGATTGTAAACAAGAGCCTTACCGCAAATGATGATGGATGCTCAAATACTTGTTTGCCGCGCAAGGCTCCTTCGACAAGATGCTTCGCCTATCCGATGTGCATGCTGAGCCGAATGCGACTGCTGATGGACTCTACCTACATTTGAACTGCTGCGATATCGGAGTTCATGCATGCGTCAAGAACGCCTCCACAAGCTGTGTGTCGCTGTCGCTTCGTCAGCATTTACGAAGCGTTCTAGAAGCCATCGACAACTTCGTTATCTTCTTTGGGTAATCAGATATAGCTGAATGTAAGCGATCCCATCGAAAACTCAGATAGTAACGTTATGTACCGAATGATCAGGGATGCCATTGTGCATCGCACGGCTTGGTCCTTCAACACCATGCCATAGCGTTTAGATTGGTCATCTTTGCTTTGCATTTCCCACAATGGCTTCGTCGCCAGAGGCGCTCAACAGCTCGGAACCCACTGATTCAAGGTATGCTCGTCGAGATACTTGGAGCCTGACCTGATCATCCGACATAGAGCGAACGACTCGACCCCACCCAAAAGCAGTGCAAGTGCGCAAATAGATGTCACGGACGTTACAACACAAGCTACTGCACTACCACGGAACCAGCCGAGACGACTTCGGGAACTTCGAAAGAAGTCAAGCCGGCATGAAGTCGGCGACGTTCAACCAACTACACATGACCATATCGGCTCAAAAGGGTCTCTGCACGGAAATGCACAAAAGACGTCAAGAAGATCAAAAGATGGATGGAATCTGGGGCTGCTCACACACGCGTTACAGCCTTTCTTGCCCTGCAAAGAGTATATCAAACTTTACGCGGACAATGATCAACCACGCGTCGTAAGTTTGCTCAATTATTGTAAGCTGTACTCCCTCATCATTTGTACGATCAGTCCGTTGACGACCCGCAGATGTCGGCTTTGTAGGTCCAAACTTCGTGTGGCGCCACTGGGCAATAACGTCGGGATCCGTTGAACAATTCTCGCGAACGTTCTTGCAGACCTCGTTGCACGAGCCCGCGTTCCTGGAGATTCTTCTTGCGATATGCCAGGCCGACTTCGATTTCCGCTGTCATGGACAGTACAAACCGTCTCGATCTGTTCTCGCGCATCGGTCAAGGTCTCTCAAGCTCTTCCATCACAAACTCGCGAGGATGAAGTCTGAACACGACGAAGCCGTCCTGGCGACCATGTGTGGCATGTTGACCTTCGACATGACAATCAAAGATTGGTCGTCGTTCAAGGTCCATCTGCAGTACCTGAGACGAATAATGAAAACTGTCGAAGATGGCAGCTGGCTAGGCTTCCAAGGCTGGTTCATGTTTGACCATTCGTGGGCAGAGTTGATATGGGCAAGCCAGTCAGCCTCTGTTGCAATGTCAGAGGCTTCAGATCGAGCATTGCACGAGGATGAGGATCACTCAGCTAAAGGGTTGTCCGTTGAGATCACAGCATTCAGCACACGGCTACCAGACGGCTTCCGTGACCTTGCATTAACCGGACTACTGACACAACGACTGGTCGTTCTCCTGATCGAGGTGAGCGATTGGCTAAAGCGCTGCACAGAGGCGAGCGCGAATATATGGGCAGTGAGTCGACTTGATATAGATGGCATGAGATTGGCGGCCAAAGCTGCACGAGCTATCGGCGCCAATCCCAGAGATCACGCAAGTGCATTACTCTGCATGGCACTAATCTCGTTCATCACTTCTCATTTCGAGGACGGTTCTGGTCATTCTCGTGGACTGGAATACTTGACCGCCCACATATCGCTAACGGGGACCGGTCGGCTTGGCACTGAGTGCTGTATCTGGACGGCCTTGACGATTGCGGCAGCCAACGAGACCGTTCCCTTCGACTTGGTCAATCGCTGGACTCTTTCTGATGACTTGGTATTGTCTGGGCAGATACCCTCCACTTGGGACAAGGTCCTTGCAATCACACAGAAGTTTTTCTGTAATGCACGGCACGTGGAGAGGTGGAAGAAGTGCTGGGAGATCGCTCAGCAGCGGAACTCGAGCACGACGGAATGATCGAAGAACGCCAGATCAGTGTGATTACAAGAAAGGCCAAATTAGCGTCTTGACCGGGCTGGTACTCCTGCATGGCTAGTACACGTGACAGTCACGTGAAAAGCTCACTAGAGCGAAATGTCCACGCTGACATGAATTGATGAGCTATGTTCGACTTCCGTTGATCAATCTTATCTGGAGTTCCTATTAATTCCCTACGCCATCCGACTATATGAACTTGCCCGTTTCGTGTAGAGCCTCATCCGTAACATTGCCTCATTTGGCGGAGGGGGCGGAGTTACGGTGCAACCTTCAACCTCGTCCCGCATCACTCTGAATCATGAGTGTGACATCTTGAAAATCTCCGAGATGCTGGGTATTCCTCCGTAAAACATTTATATATCCTGCTCTACGCCAGTCTGCCGAGCAAGCTTCAATGGCATCCGAAACTCCGAAAGCAGACACGCAGGCAGCAATAGCCGACAAGACGGAGACGTTTGTTCTCAAAGACGGGAGAACATTAGCTTATGCTAGATATGGAGCAGTAAACGACACATCGAGACCACCCATCTTCTACTGCAACGGCACACCAGGTTCCCATCCAGAATGCGGCCTCCTCGATGCTCCAGCTCGCAAGCTCGGGCTCCAGCTCATAGGCATTGATAGGCCAGGATTCGGCGACTCCAGCTCGCAAGACAATCGCACGCTTCTTCAGTGGCCGGTTGATGTTCTCGAGCTTGCGGACCATCTGGATGTCGACAAATTCTCCATCATCGGGCTGTCAGGTGGTGGGCCCCACGCATTAGCATGTCTCTACAAGATCCCCAAAGGTCGTCTAGTCGCCGTTACAGCCATCTCAGCAATTTTTCCACTCAGTCTTGGGACTGAAGGGATGATGTGGCAGTCGCGAGCGCTGGTTGGGCTTGCGAGGTGGTCGACCTGGCTACTGGAGAAAGCCATTGACTACAGCATGGCGAACTTGCTCCGGGACCCAGATCGCGAAAAGTTGATCGATCTTGTGAAGAAGAAGAACGATGGTTTGCCGGTACCGCAAGCAGATAAGGACGTCATGGCTCAGATATGCGAAGATGATGGGCTGATCGGGGCTTACCTTGGGTCAAGTCAAAGGGCGTTGGGACAGTCGAGTAAGGCCGCTGCGTGGGAGTTGTGGTTGCTTGGTTCGGAATGGGGATTTGAGCTCAAGGACCTGGACGGATCACGATTGACTATCTGGCATGGGAGTCAAGATGTCAATGTACCGGTCAGCATGCCTGACAAGGCCGCGCCGCTCATTCCTGGCGTCACATACAACAGAGTGGACAACGAAGGACATGTTAGTCTCATCGTGAGACATGGGGGAGAAATCCTGGAGGAACTCTTGAGGCGAGCCGGTTGATCAAATGTTACAACACGCCGAACACCAGGTTCAATATCCAATACAACCACCATCACTCCAGAAGAAACCGGTCGCCAATTTCGACCACTCCGTGTAACGGCCATGGCTCGCCGGACGGGACCATCCGGTGCTCTCGAAGAACGATTAGTCTCCGCCACAATCTCTTCCCCTGCGACTCTCACCGCCAGTATTGATGTTCCGGCATACTTTTTCACATGTGTTCATACTGAGTCTGCTTATAGATATCCATCAATGCTTCCTCCTTTGCCTTTGAGCCTTCTCTGATATCACCACTCGTGTACACCTTGACGGCCTTGTCGCCGGGAATGTGCAGGCTCGCTCGGAACTGTGTAGCGTCCTCTGGATTCACGACATAGACGATTTGGTAATTGGCTTTGGTGCCCTGCTCGTGGTGGAATGCATAATCTGCACACAGCAGTCAGTAACACGCTAACGATCTCTGCCTCTTGAGGTCCTACCGATGAGCTTGTTTTCGGTGCTGGAGATTGCCTCCTCTGATATCGACGCAGCTGTCTGCCGGGACTGTTCTTCGAATGCCATGGTTTCTGTGTACTCTGCTATTGGCTTCTGTCTGAACTTGAGTGGAGGCTTCTGTCAAGAGTGATCGCCGGTTGGTCTTCAGTGCAGCGTTGAGGTGAGCTCTTCCACTTTTCTACACTGACTGACTATGTACAGCTCAGCTGCCAACAGCTTCCTTCCACTGTTGTACCCATGATGTAGACGACGCCATCATCGCTGTGATGGCAGCATGAGCTGTTCAAGCTCTGCAAGATCTATCGTCGCATTGTCAGCGAATGGTCGTCGCTGGCACAACAAGGCCGACTCGTGGTCCGTGACTAGGTGCTATTCGTTGTTATCCCATGGCGTCTTCTGCTGTGGGTGGCAAGCACAGAGCTCGCAGATGCGACGTCTCTTCCGTTCAGCAGCCCATGCTGCTCAGATTTAAGTGCCCAAAAACGCCCTCAATTATTAATGCACTAAAGACTTAGGGAACATGAACCTCAACTTGTTATGAGAATGCAGACCGTCAGGCCACACTCATGATATACGGAATTAATCAAATACCCCGAACTCCCAGCCAAAGCAAATCATGTTCCTCGGATCTCCGATTGATCAGATTACAGCCCCATCCAGATTCAAGCTCGCCAATCTCAGTCCCCATGCAATCCCATTCTCCCACTCATCACACCTCAAGCATCCTCCTCCTCCGCAGCAGCCGCAGCATTAATCCTCTCCACCCTTTCCCTTGCCTCCTCCAGCCTCGCCGCAGCCCCTGCTCTCTGTTCTCTGTCACGCCTCACCCCCTCGAGCCACTCCAGCGCGGCACCGATATGGCCCGCCAGGTAATCATTCCTGTAGCAAATATGCTTTTGCACGTCCGGTGTCGGGTTCGTCGCAAGGTATGGCGCGCCAGAGGCATCATGGATGGTCAAGCAGACGCTCTTGAAGTACTCCTCATTTGTTAGGGCGTTCCTTGGGTCCCGGGTGGTGATGAAAGAAATTCTGAATTCGGGGCCGATGACTGCACGGGTCGTGTCTGAGGCGGGAGGGATTCGGTCAGTACATCATTTCATTCTCCAAGCATAAAGGGGCGAGGGCCTCATATACCATCCAACGATCTTTGGAGTTTATCAATGTCTGTGTCGAATTGACATGTCACCGGTGGCTGCGGATTGATCTGTAGGGCAAGCCTTTGAGGAGGCGGAGGAGGGACTATCGTCGCCATTATGTTGATGTTCGTGCTCAAAAGTCCACGAGTATCGATGCTTGTTGATGACCAGAAGTCGTTGCTTGGGGTTCCAGAGTTGGTCGCGTCGTGGAATGTCAGGAACAGCGATCTCCATGACTGTTGCATGCCTTCATATACAGCTTGCACGAAGTGCCAACGAGCACATGATGTGTCCGGTTGAAGCAGATGCATCATCAGCTTGCCCGGCTGTACCATAACCACGTGCACTGGACAGCACAACATGACAACCGTGTTCCAGACGTTGACAGCGTGCTCGCTCCAGACACATGAGCTGTACCGGTTCGCCTCGGGATTGATACAGCTCACACATCTTGCCGCCCACAGACACGTTACGAGGGTGACCATACCACACATCAGCGAAGCATATCCAAGCTCTTCAGCAATCACATCAGCTTGTTCCACACTCAGATAACGCATAGCATAGATGAACCTCATTAACCTGCCATCCCAAATGATCCTCCCATCAAGAGTGACATTCATCTCATCCAAGCAAGCCGATCAGCGCGCCGCGTCCGCGGTCGCCGCATCCTCCTGCTCCTGCGCCGCCCTTTGCATCCTCACCTCCAACAACCGCACCCTATGCCCATTCATCCAATCCAACACAGCATAGAAGTGGCCCGCCAAATAATTATTCGCCATGTACCCTTTCGATTCATCAATCCGCGATGGCATCGTCTCGAGAAGCAATTGGGCAGTCGACGAGTGGACGCAGACGTTGACGTGGGGAAGGATGCCATTGGTGGCCCTCATAGTGCCATAGACCCGGGTGGCTTGACAAGCGCGAGAGAAGATGTAGGGGGCTGTGCCTGCTTCGAGTCAGTTCATTGCAGGCTTGGTGAGTAGGAGAACTGTGAACGTACTTCTGACGTGTTGCTCGAGTTGATTGACCTCGTCGTCGGTTGTGCCGAAAATGGGTGGTCTTGGGTTGATGCGGATGACCTGAGGAGCTGTTGTCGCCATGATGATGAATAAGTAGATTTTGGGACTTTGTGCGTCAGTGAGTGGAGAGGCTTAGCAGCACAGTGTGGTTCTTGCTCGCCTACATATACGACTTACGAAAGCTTGCTCGTGAGCATGAGATTTGTGGAATCAGCGTCAAACATATTGCCCGATTGCTCATTGTCATCACCATGCGCATTGAGCACAATGGCATGTCCACCGTCTCCTTGCAATCACCGACAAACTTTTTTCCAAACTAGCGAGCACCCGAGCATATCATAGCATCCAAGCTCTTGCCCGATCCACCCCACACAAGCAAATCAACCCCTCTCACTCCCAGCCTCCGCCTCTCCCTCCGCCTCAATCGCCTGCTCACCGACCATTTCTTGATTCCTCTCCCCCTGCCTAACCCTCCCACCAAGAATCTTCTCCACCCTCCTCAGATGCGCTGCCCTGTACTTCTCCGTCAAGCCCTCATCCTCCCACCCGTCCGGCTCAGGACTCGTCTTTCACACGTCATCTCCGTGCTCATTCAGCACAGCGACAGTCATGTTCTTGATCCCGCGGTGCGAGGACGAGTACGAGGTTTCTATGGTGTAGCTGCCGGGTCCTCTGAGCGTTGTTGCGTGGTCTGTTGGGCGCGTGTTAGAATGCGGATGAGATGGGATGGGGAACTCGAAGGATTGTACCTTTGATGTTGTTGATGAGCTGGGTTTCCTGCGCAGGGGTGAGTTCAACCAGGTCGAAGCGGACGGTGTAGTCGAGTGGCATTTTGCTTAACTTCCCGCTCGCGCATGGACGGCAACGCTAGGAAAAGTGCCGTATAGAAGCCGCTGCGACCGATGCCATCGGCTTATACGGGGGCAGAGCGTCGTCCAGCGCATACAGTCGATGCTGGCAGCTCACATATCGTAAGAGCTGTACATGCATGCTGGCTCCGTGGTGCTGGTGTGCAATCCCGTCATCGCCAACGCAAGTGTGTTGATCAAGCGCGTGCAGTACCCACGACCTCCATTTTGAAATCCGCACCAGCCCTCTGCCATCCCGTCCCCTTCGGTTCCTTCCCCGCAACCCTCTCCACAAGCCCTCTCTTCACATCACTAGCCCTCTCCGTGCCCAGCTCGTAAAACGTGCAGAGGTTAAACAGCAACGCATGGTAGGGTACACCGTCACTCTCCTCCACCCTCTGTTGAAGTGTGTGCATAGCCTGGGAGAATTGGCCCGTGTAGAGTAGGCAGATGGAGAGGTTAGAGGCGATCATATCGTCCTCTGGGTGTGCGGAGAGGAGCGTGCTCCACTCGGATATGGCGGCAGGGTAATTGCCTTCGGCCATGTGGGTTAGTGCGTGGAGGACTTGAGGTTGATGGTCGTCTTCCTCAGCGGAATTGGGGGATACGACGTCCATGGCCTCAAGCGTGGGCGAAGCCACCGATTCCGAGGGCGGGAAAAGAGAAGCCAATGCGCGTTTCGCAGCGCGTAAATCCCCAATCTGCAACCACAGCATGACCTGCATAACGACCAGCTTCCTTCGGGCCCTCTCATCCAAACCCTCCGTATCCAGCGTGCGCAAGTGCCGTCCCGCAGCGGAGAGATCCCCCATTTCCACGAGCATATTCGCCACCCTCACACCCAGATCCCTTAGTCTCGCCTCCCAGAGCGTCTTCTCCTCAGGCGACTGCGCGCGCGACACCTGCGCCCGCGCATCGTGCGCGAGGATGTAATAGCTCATGACGCCCCTGCGCCAGTCCTTGAACCCGATGGACTGCAGACGCACGGCCAGGACGCGGAGGTGCCAGGGCGCGAGGTGCGTGCCCTCGATCGGGTGGGTGTACATACTCGCTGTCAGATCTCGCAACTCGAGGGACTCCACGGCTGCGATCTCGAGACAGGTCTTGTTGATTAGGGAGAGGCAGGCTAGGCGCGTGTAGAAGAGGTCGAATACCGTATCTAGGTCTGCTGTAGCATCCATGGAGGAGAGGAGGCGCGCGGCGGTTATGGCGGCGGCGTGGAAGTGGCCGTTTGAGATGAGGGAGGAGATAGAAGTGTCGTGTTTGGGGGCGTGTGTTGAGGTGAGGAAGGGCTGGGGGATCATGTTGGGGGGGAGGGGACGGTAGATCTCGGGGCGGCAGAGGAGGGAGAGGATGGTTTGGCGGGTTTGGTCTAGGCCTTGGATTTGGGGAGGTGGGAGGGGAGAGCGTGAGCGGCCTCTGTTGCTTGGACTTGGTGAGAGGATGGTGCTGGAGGTCCTGCACAAAATGACGGTGGTGAGTCGCGTGGTCCATGGAGGGGAGTGATGGGGCTTACATGTCTCCATCTTCGTCGAGAGGGCCCTTAGTTGATGGGCTGAGCACGGCGGCTGAAGAGTTCGGTTAGCTCTGTTATATCGTATGTATAGAAGAACCTACCTTGTCTCCTATCATCGCTCGGTGATCTTCTGTGGCCGCGTCCCTGACTGGGCGCTTTCAAGGTGGACATGGTCGATGCTGGCGCGGACAAGCTTAAAGCGAAATTCGTATGTTGTCTGCTGCCACGATCGATGATGCCAAAAGCTCTTTCACTGGTCCAGCATGAAGTACGGTCATGTGATGAGATGGCATTTGATTGCTTTTGTGAGGTTGTCCGCGGAGGATGAGTCGCCGCGTGGCATTTCAACGTCGTGATCATGAATACAGGCCCACGCAGCTCTCGTCCCGGAACATCGGCTGCTGCACCACAATTGCGATGCTCGCGCCCTGTCACCGCCTCCGAACCACTGACAACAGACCAGTCAGACGAGATCAATCCTCAGATCACTCAATCATCAAGCAAGCTGCAGGAAAGCGCAAGCGCGACAGCACATGCCATTCCAGCAAATGAGTTGCGTCGGATTTAAGGAGCATTGGCTGTCGCATGCACGGCTCCGATTATCGGAAGCAAGCTTTCCCCGCCCGTGCTCAATTCGGCGCTAGTCGATCAGTTTTGGAGAGAGTCGGACATGGGTAAAAATTCAAGAGACGAAGACCGACCTAGACAATCTTCACGCTCTGGCTTTCTCTCTGGAATTCCGTCTCCCCATTGTGGTGACTCAAACACCAGAGGACGACTCATACTTGCCAATATCCTCTTTCTGTGTTTATTTTCCTTTCCTTCACTCTAATAGCATTGTGATCAATTGAAGTGTCGTGTGTGCTGCTTGTCATCCAGCCACAGACAAGAGTCACAGTCACTCACCTCTCTTCACACCACCACCACCACCACCACCACCACACCGCTGCAACCATGATCCCCCGAAGAGCACGCGGCACGATACAATGTCTGAACAAGGCACGCCCTTTCTCCACAACTGCTCCGGCAGCAGCAATCTCCCCACACAAGAAGGTCGCGGCGCAGCAGTCGAATCAGTCGAAACGGGCGCAGAGCACATCGACGGCCACGGCACCGCAGGAGCGCCAACGACCCGCTCCAGCGTTCAATCGCGAGGATCCGCAGAGACTGAGTAAGGATGTGCAGCCGTTGAGACCGTATAATAAGGGACCTGAGCTGGACTACTCTTTTGTGGGCAAGACAGGCGGAGAGATCATCCATGAGATGTTGATGCGGCAGGGCGTGAAGCATGTCTGTGAGTTGCATGCCCTCTACTACTGTATACAACTGGATGTCATGCAAGAGACGAGACTAATATACATGTACAGTCGGCTACCCGGGCGGTGCCATCCTGCCAGTCTTCGACGCCATCATGAACTCGCCGCACTTCGACTTCATCCTCCCCAGACACGAACAAGGCGCCGGCCACATGGCCGAGGGCTACGCACGCGCAACTGGCAAGCCTGGCGTCGTCATCGTGACCTCTGGCCCCGGCGCAACAAACGTCATCACGCCCATGCAAGACGCCCTCATGGACGGCACACCCATGGTCGTCCTCACAGGCCAGGTCGTGACCGCCGCTATCGGCTCCGACGCCTTCCAGGAAGCAGACGTCGTGGGTATCTCGCGCGCCTGCACGAAGTGGAACGTCATGTGCAAGAGCGTCGCTGAGCTCCCCCGCCGCATCAACGAGGCTTTCGAGATCGCGACGTCTGGCCGACCAGGCCCAGTGCTCGTTGATCTACCAAAGGACATCACGGGCGGCAAGCTGCAGCGACCCATCCCGACACAGAGCGCGCTCCCCTCGCATCCCAGCGCCGCCTCCATCGCCGCCAAGGAACTCTCCCTCAAGCAGCTCGACGGCGCCATCAAGCGCGCCGCTAAGCTCGTCAACGTCGCCAAGAAACCCGTGATCTACGCCGGCCAGGGCGTCCTCGGCCACCCAGACGGTCCCAAACTCCTCAAAGAGCTCTCAGAAAAGGCACAGATCCCCGTGACAACCACCCTACAAGGCCTCGGCGGCTTCGACGAGAACGACCCCAAGTCCCTGCACATGCTCGGTATGCACGGCTCCGCCTACGCAAACATGGCCATGCAAGAGGCAGATCTGATCCTCGCCCTCGGCGCCCGCTTCGACGACCGCATCACGGGCTCCGTAGCCAAATTCGCGCCCGCAGCAAAGGCAGCCGCGCTCGAAGGCCGCGGCGGCATCGTGCACTTCGAGATCATGCCCAAGAACATCAACAAGGTCGTGCAAGCGACCGAGGCCGTCGAGGGCGATGTGGCGACGAACCTGGGACTGCTCCTGCCGCAGGTGAACGAGGTCAGGGAGCGCCCGGAGTGGTTTGAGCAGATTAATGCGTGGAAGGCGCGGTTTCCATGGGCATACGAGAAGGAAGGCGCGAATGGGCTTATCAAGCCGCAGACGGTTATGGTTAAGCTGTCGGAACTGACGGATCCGATTAAGGAGAACGTCGTTATCACCACGGGTGTCGGACAGCATCAGATGTGGGCCGCGCAGCATTTCCGCTGGCGCTATCCGCGGACTATGATCACGTCCGGCGGGTTGGGGACGATGGGCTTCGGCCTCCCCGCCGCTATTGGCGCCAAAGTTGGACGGCCCGAAGCCGTCGTCATCGACATCGACGGCGACGCCTCCTTTTCCATGACACTCACCGAGCTCTCCACAGCGGCCGAATTCAACATCGGCGTCAAGATCATCGTGCTCAACAACGAGGAGCAGGGTATGGTGACCCAGTGGCAATCCCTCTTCTACGACGACCGCTTTTCACATACGCACCAGAAGAACGCGAATTTTGTGAAGCTGGCCGAGGCGATGGGCGTCAAGGCCAACAAGGCAGTAAAGCCGGCTGAACTTGAGGAAAAGCTGCAGTGGCTTTTGGATCAGGAGGGACCGGCGCTGTTGGAGGTGGTTACGGATCAGAAGGTGCCTGTGTTGCCGATGGTGCCGGGGGGGAGTGCGTTGCATGAGTTTTTGGTTTATGATGAGGGTGAGTTTAACTCTAGTATTTATCGAGGAGACCTTGAGGATGGGTTACTGACGAGTGTTACAGCGAAGGAAAAGGCACGAAGAGAACGGACGAGAGAGCGATCGGGACGATAAATTCTGCAACCCATCATTTTTCCGCGGTCCTTTGCGCTCTTCATCCACAGCTGGCGTTCGATACCGATAATCAAAAATCATTTCAAGGAGATGGACAAAAGCAAGCAACACAATACCTGCATGTTTGGGGATGCATTCTGACGTTTATGGTGTCATTTATCCTGGCTTCTTCTTTCGTCACTTGGAAAGGCAGGTGGGCTGGGCGGTGGTTATGTACTATTTACTGAGGTAGCAAAGTTAGCAATGCGATTGAGATACTCCATATCATTCTTTGGTGCCGACACTTCATGGGTGGGTGCGGAAATGTCAAGAGCTTGGATTCTGTTGAACATGTCAAAGAAGGTCGTCACATCTGCAAGCCACACGGGGACCTTAAGCCAGAACCATCACGTCGCAACGCCAACATCCCATTCCAGTGACTCAGGTCGGCACCGTGCGGTATGGTGCGGCCTTTGTCGTCTGCAGATGTGTGTTGCACCACTTGTTGCGTGGTGGGCGAGCGTGTAGGATCTCGCTGTCGACATTGAGAGCTGGCAGTGACCTCTTGTACGGCTGTCGCTGTGAACACATCTCGCGGTGTGCTGGTGGTGATAGGGTGTTGAGGTTGGCGTTGTTGGAACGTGGGTAGCGAAGGGTGGCCACGCGCTGGCAAGAAATGTCTGAGCATAGCGATGAGCTGTCATCGCCAGCGGAGGAGACGGCGGGCTGGGGAAGTGATGTGTCTGGGACAGCTTGGGCAGTTTGCGTGGTATGCTTGGAGCTGGCGGTGCTTCTGACGAGTATATGAGCGGGTGCTGCCTGCGATTGCTCAGTCCCATACATTCACATTACTGACATTATCAGAAAGGAGCAGAGAAAGCTTGCAGATCCCGTAAGTGGACGGCTTTGACAACGCGAGAATCGCAACGACAAGGCGACAAGACCGGAAAGATGACATCGATGTCGTCGTCGCACGCGGAACAACAGGCACTAGCCGAGGCTCAGGAACCTCCTTATACGCTCTCAGCCGCAGAGATCAATGCAATGCAAACGGAGATTTTCAGTACGTCAGCTTTGCGTACATACATTCCCGTACACATGCAAGACTGACTTGAAACCCCAGAGGATTGCATGAACCTCTACCCGGAGGCATGTGAACAGGACAACAACTACCGCATCATCACTGTGCCCTACGCCAACTTCGAGTTCGAGCGGGAGAATGCCGAGACTCAAACGTTCAAGGGTCTGCGCTTCAAGATCGTGGACACGATTCTCAATGAGGTTATTTGGGCTAGTGAGAGGGAGCCGAAAGAAGAGACGAGCAATGACGAGTTGATGAAGTGGAAGAGTCATCATGTTCGAAAGGCGGCGGTGTTCATGGCAAAGGAGAAGCAGCGGGTACGGAGGGAGAGAAGCGGCGGGAGGGAGAACAATGAGAACGATGGATGAGATGTTGGGGAATAGATCGCAAGCGGATTTTGCGAGCGACGGTGCAGGAAGTTTGGGTGGTGCTTAGGATGGCGATTCGGAGCTGCATCACAGGATTGTTCGTGGCTTATGGCGTTGGTGGCGAGAACTAAATTGCTGGAAGGTGCAGTGGTGGTTTGTTTCAACTGACGGTTGGCGTTTGGAGAGGGGTCTCTGGATCACTTGACACAACGTGTATGTATGATTTCATTATAATCACTGTTCGATCGATTATACCTTGACTTTTGTTCGACAGGAGCTGATTCTTTGGTCCTCGTCACAAGGTGACTGCCACAAAAGAGGTGGGTCGCTCCTTCCCGTCTTCCCCTACCTAGCGAGCACTTTAAAAGCACGACATCTGCGCTCAGGTCATGCCAAAGTTTCGCAAACTACAACAATACGATGGCGAACGCGACTAAAAGATGCAAGACGAATGCGGACATGACTAGGATGCAGCAGTCGGAATGCACGCTGCACAGAGACGACGAAGAACGCGGCAAAACCTGCAATGGGCTGAAAAAGGACGGTAATTGCTGTGGTAGTAGGGTCAAGCCCGCGAACTGCGAGGATCAGGCCGCCAAAGGTCTGTTGCCGCGCTGTCAAGTTCACGTCGCCCAAAGACTCTACGCAGGGCGGTGCGAGGCAACGGCCTCCTGTGGCGAGCGCTGCAATCGCTTGATCGCATGGCAACCAGGCTACAACCAGTTATGTTCAGACCATGAGAATGAGACGCTACGATGCCGGATCATGACGCTACCCTCGGAGCTTCGCTTGGAGATATTCGATCTGCTGGTGCCAAAAGGTCCTATGTCGGACTTCGGACGGGGACGCTACAAGGATGCCTTCTCTCTGCTTCTGGTCAACCGAATATTCCACGTGGAAACCACGCGCTTACTGTTTCTGGCTGGGTCGCATCCATGCGAAGTCTCAGTGGGTGCGGAAGGTTTCGAACTGTTTGGACGTCACTACAATACGGACCTTGTCCAACTTCCTCAGAGTTGGAATCACGTATCACAAGTTTCTCAGCATCGCCCCGATCGCATCGCCCATCTTGAATTGGCCATCAAATTACAGTATGGCTGTCAAAATGATGTAATCTTGGCCAAGACCATCGCCAGTATCTGGTGCATAGCCCAAGCCATCATGTCGTAGGTTTGAGCCTTCTCATACCTCAATAGTCTGACTGACACGCCACATAGTACTAGACGCTCTTGTCCACTTGCTAGCTTCCACCTGGACATCAATCTCCGCCCACACATTGGGCCTCCGGGGTACCCAGCTGCAGTGAAGAGAGCACTTGTAGTGGCGAGAGCTATATGGTTCATGGTCCAACTTACTGGTCTGAGATCGAATGATGAGACTTTCGAGCTTTCGGTCTCACTGTTTCTCGGACCTTGGCAAACGTGGGCTCATTACGATCTAGGTGCCAAAGGTTTTAAGCCCCGCGATGATCGTGGAGAAGGGTTGGCAGCGGTCGACATGGCTGCCATGCAAGAGGATGGTCATCTCTTTCATCAATGGTGGAAGAAAACCAAGGCAGCGAAGCATCGCATTGCAGCCAGGCGATGCTGGAATCTGCTCGGGAGGTTGCTGCTCTGCTGCAGGACAGTATACAGACTCGGCATCGCAGTTCCAAAGGACGGACAACACAAGCTGCAGAGGGGCTTTCAACTGATACGGCCACTTGCTCACGGCACTCCCGAGTCTGTGAAAAATTACATTGATCGCGCATTTGCAGCATTCTGCCATCTTGATGAGCAGGCTTTGTCTGAGATGGTATCGCAAATGCAGTCTCTTTTCGAGCGTTACCTCAATATCGGTGATGGTGGCTTGGTACAAGAGCTCGCTACGCTACTGGAGCAGCCAGCCATAGAGGAGCTTGATCCCGATGACGCAGAACAACTGACTAGACGCTCCGAGTCGAAGCCAGCTGCGTGGCCGGAGCCACCGGAGTTGACTTCGGTGGAGGATTTTGTGGATGTCGTGGAGGTGGACGGCGTGTACGAAGAATACGAGATGGAGAGCGGCGAAAAGGTGTTGCGCATGATTATGCCTTCTGCGGTTCGTTCCTGCTGAAGATGTTGTCTAGACCAGGCGCACTAATCGATTCCGAAGTTCCCATCAGGACGACGCGAGCAATGATGCGAAATGAAACGAGGTGGCTCTGTATAACATTTCCGCATCCTTCGCTTTTTTGGACCTTCACGTACGCGATTCATTCGGATCGCCCATTGTGGGCTCGCACATTTTACTCGTGCAGCGACATGAAGATTTGAGAGTGAGCATGGTACACGGGATGGCGAGAGTTGAGAATGTCTAGGGTTACGGAACCAGTTGCTCATGCAGATGACAGGTCTTCATGGCTACCGGTTCGTACATGTTCGTCGTTAGCGATTTTTACAATCTCATTGAATGGGTCTTGCGAAAACGTCCGCTTCACATTCGCCTCAACTGTGTTTGACTTCACTTTGTCGTCAGTTGCTGCCGCTGACAGCAACGTAGTGTGGCACGAAGTGGGTCCTGGATCTCATATAAATTCCGTTGCCTTCATTGCTGGTTTTGTGAACTTACAACATCGACAGCCCCCACAGTCGACACTTCATGATGGCACCGGCAAGCAAGAAGCGCAAGACGGACGAGCCACCAAGCCATGCGAAATGCAAGCTACATCGCGACGATCCAGATTTGAAGAACAATTGCAACGGTATCAAGAGCGGCGGCGAGCAGTGTCCAAATAAAGTCAAACCCGCGCTTCGAAAGGAACTCCAGGCTGCTGGACGTCTTGCTGTGTGCGGATTCCACAAGGATCAAAAGTTCTATGGCGGACACTGCGAGGCTATCGCTCCCTGCGGTAGGCGCTGCAATCGTTTGACTCCGTGGCTACCAGGCAGTAACCAGCTGTGCGAGTTTCATGAGGATTTCCAACTACCTTGTCATATTACCAGACTGCCAGTCGAGCTTCGACTTCAGATCTGCGACTATTTGATCCCGAAAGGTTCAATACAGCGCAGTAAGGACTATTCTGACGCCTCCCATCTCCTGCGAATCAACAAGCAATTTTACAGCGATGTCTACAGTCTTCTATTCGCGACTCGGTCTCGACCAACCACAATCGATGTTGATGAGGCCGGCGTCTCTGTCTTTGGCTTGGTCCACGATCTTGAGATTTCTCATCAGAATGAGCGTCGCACTCATGCTGCAGATCTTCATCTGGACCATCTCGACCGCATCACGCACCTGGCACTGAACATTGATCTCACAAAGCTGTGGTACCTGGCAAACCCAAATCTTTCTGATTACCTCATCAGTCTTTGGTTCCTGGCCAAAGCTCTCTTCCCGTAAGTCTATCGCAGCTCGCAGACCCCTCTGAGCCCACTGACAAAAAGGCAGTGCACATCGAGAGGTGGGTCTCTCGACCCTCGTAGTGCGTATCAGGTTCGATTTAATAGACTGGGGCTCAAATCCGAAGTATTTCCCGGTCGATATGATCAAATGCGCCAAAGCGACAATCTATATGATACACTGCGCAGGGATAGTTGCGAACGACATGTCCATCCAGGTCTCATTGAACGGCACAAAGAGACTCGACTGGCTTCTCGGAAAAGACCTACCAATCTTCTCTATGACTGGCAGCTGCACTCGCAGGAGCATAGTCGAGAATGGGCCGACGACCAGCGTATCTAACAAGAATCGTAGAGCAGCCCGTCTTCAGTTGCAAGAGCTTCGCAAATGGGCGAAGCAAGAGTGCTATGACAAAGACAAACCTGAGTGGACTGAAGGATGGGCAATGCTTGAGAAGCTAGTGATGCTCTTGAGGGCCATCTGGCGCTTGTCCAAATCCTGTAGCGCACAAGAACTCGAACACACGTTCTCATCTGCTCAGGATCAGAATAGATGCAATAGCTGGGCTGGCCTAAGAAGCAATTCATATCAAGGAAACTGGTCCAGGATTCACAAAGCAGCGTGCACATTTATGTATATGGCATTCGAAGCTTTCTGTGAGCAAGACTTGGAGAGACTTGAGTACCTACTGTCAGGCATCCGAGACACGTGGAAGGACTTCAACGAGACGAAGACTGGAGATGCCGCGATGGCTATTTCAGGCATTCTCGAGGAGCCTCTGAAAGAACTAGCAGATCGCGGTGACATTGCTCAAGCGATGACGATGTTCGACAAGAAGACGTTGAAGTGGCCAGCATTGCCTGAGCTCGATTCCGCAGTTCCGAGCGCCTCGAGTGCGTTGGTGGATGGCGTCTATCACCAATACGTCGAGGGTGGAAGAGAAAAGCTGAGACTAATAGGACTCAAGGTAAGTGATCGCAATACATGGTCACGATACAGACACTGACAAAATCCATTACAGGAGTATCGTCGGGCTGGCGAACTCTAGAAGAGATGAAGGCGCGACATCAGGATGAAAATCATGGCAAATACAGGGTATGGCACGTGATGGCTGGATCGTACAGTGAGACATGGACGAAGAAGGTCGAATTCATAGTGGAAACACACCTGCAGTGAGTTGCGCTGTACTTAGTAATGCTCCCACGATCCCACTTGCGCACCCGAAATATGCGTCTCCGTGAAGTCCACGCCCCACCTGTACCTTGCCCTCAAGGGCTCTTGATCAACACCACAATGCTCCAACCCATCATTACCCATAAACCATCCCAGCCCATACGTCTTGCCCAAACTCTCCAAATGCCTCGTCATAGCCTTACTATCCATCTCCTCCGTATCCACAAAATCAAGCAACATCCTCGACTGATGAATATACGCCATGACCGACGCGATCGTGCCCGGCTGCCGCGGCAGAAACTTGTGCGAGCGCTTCATGTACACGAGTGCTGCCATTGTGATAAGGTACACTAAAATCCCGAGCGCGAGCGCGAAGGATACCCAGAAGGAGCGGAAGGTCTGGTCTGTGTTTGCGCGGTCGTCGGGGTCGGAGTCGTTTGGGTCGCCGCCTTGGCCGGAGATGAACTTGTGGCCGTCGACGCTGAAGGATGTCACGCAGACTGTGAGGACTTCCGCCAGAATTGAGCCCCAGCCCACGAGCGCCGTGAGGTATTGGCCATTGAGCGCGGCTTTGATGGTCAGCCAGCCGGGAACGGTGCCTGTGTAGTCCATTGTCAGTGTTGATGGCGGCGCATTGCCCCTGCTCAGGATGAAGTAAGGCTCAATGACGCGCAAATTCATGTCGAGACAATTCCAGAGCAGCTTGATGAAGGTGGCAAGTAATGTCATCAGCCAAGGTAGCTTGTCTGTGACCGTGTTCGCAGGCCCGACAAACATGAAGATTGGGATGAGAATTCCTACTGCGATCATATATGCGACGAAAGGTATGCCTGCGCTCAGTCGCATCAAGATCGGATGAGGATGCTCTTCTTTCTCCTCGAACACTTCGGAAGATTTGATGTACTCGCCCTGGTACAGAGACGATTTGTACAGCGAGTAACCTCTGGTCCGCAATCTGTCGTGGATCTTCTGATTCGAACTTCTATCAAGTCCCTTGAAGTCGTTGAGGATGTACGACTTCGTGGCCATGGATGCGATACCGGCAATGCCTTTGGGGTCGGAGAGCAAGCCTGACTTGCGCCGATGCAGCTGAAACATCAGGAAAATGCCTTGCACAGCGACAAGCAGAAGCATAGCTGTCACCGCGCGTGACCATGGTGGGTCGATGCGCACAAACTTCATCTCATTTGAAGTGCGGATATCCTTCTTTTTCGGTTCCATGATCACACTTGCGGACTGCAAGACTGGGGTCAAAGAACCAGCGATAAGTGTTGCCATTGACGAGAGGACGACGGCATACTGTTTGCTCCGGAGTGCCTTGAAAGGCACAAAGTATGTCAGGAAAGTGATGTAGTCCAAGTTCAGTGAGTCTCTGGCCGTTGCACCTCGCTTTCTTGAAAGCTGATAGAATGGTTCCAAGCGCTTCACCTCGAAATCAACCACTTGCCAGAGAATACCGTAAACGAGAAGCACGATGGTTGGCATATACTTCCATGCAAAGTAATCGATCACGCTTACTTCCTGCGGCCTCCGAAATTCTAGTAGGCCTTTCCCTTCCGTCTTTGCTGCTATCGATCGCTGGCAGAGCAATTCTTGAACAAGCGCAAGTACGATCGCTATGACGACGAGCGAGAGCACATACGCCCAATACATGCTGAACGGTCTCCAGTTCGGCGGTCTCGGATCGGTCGGGAAGTAGTAGCTCGTCTTTGGGTCGGCTGTGGTCATGCTCGACAGTCTCCTCGCATTGAATCCACCACTCAACACGGTGATGTCCGAAGAGACACTTGCATGTCGCTCCTGTATGGCCAGAATCTCGCCGCTCTTGTCTGCGAGCACCTGCGCATTGATACCGACATTAGCATCTGTCATGCTGCGATCCTTTGAGGCCTCGAATACGCGCGTGTTGACGTTGTCCAGTCCACTTCCCAGCGCCACTGCCAGCTCCTCGGGCGCTATCTCTTGTGAATCGACTCTTGAATATCGTGACTTCTGGGCCGGCTTTGGGCCTGGTCTGTGGTGGTCCAGAGGGCTTTCGAGTGTGGAGAGGTCGATGCCATAGCCTTCTTCATCGCCATCTTCGTCCACACTGGCTAGCCGCTGATGCCGCGTACCGCGACTGAACATGCTCTCTGGATCTTCTGCTCCCACTGAACCATATCTTGACCGCCGACTCGAGCGTATAGAGCCGATCTTGCTGAGAAGACTCTGTTTGCGCGCAGGTTTTGTGGGCATCGCACCAGGCGCATCGAAAGGATTCCGTGTGCGGTCGTAGCTGGTGTGCGGCGAGAAGGAAGGCAGTGGAGGCGTCTCTGGTAGCGGCGAGAGCGTCAACTCGGGGGAGTACGTATCGCCATCGCCGTACGAGTAGTTGCGCGTTGTGCGTATGCTGCCAATGGACACCGTGGAGTCGCGATGACTTCGGTAACTATCTCTTCCTCCATCTGAGGAGGTGCTCGAGAACGATCTCAACGCGCCCGCATGATCTGAGAAAGGGTTTACATCTCTTTCGTGTGTGGATGTTCCCGCTTGTAACGAAGGCGGTAGACTCATCGTTGCGCGCTATGTTCGGGCGTCGTGTAAGATGGAATACGAGTCTTGCAGGTCAAATGGCATAATGACAAGGCGTTATCGATGCGGCCTCCGCAGGTGCTATGCAAAAGACATGGACAAGGCTATGGCATATCGAGCAATGAGGCTGGCATGCAGAATTCCCTGTAGCGCGAGGCAGATCTGGGCTATGTACAGGTAGCGTGCGAGGAGTGATTGCCTAGGAAGATTATTGATGTTTTCACATTGGAGATGTAAAGGGCGCGCAAGAACAAAGTCCTGCAGCCGCCAGGAGTCATAGGATCCAGCGATCGTATTTGTGTCGCTCGCGCAAGTCGAATCTGGAGATCTGTACCGAGGGGCAGAGCTTGGGCACCGTCGGCGAGGGTCCGGATCCTCAGCCTTGTGAGATGTGATCTTCAGGTACGAGTCTCGGCTGTTCTGATGTAAGCCGATGTCTGGTACCCAAAGAGATTCTGTGATGAAGACTATGGATCTTGAACTGTCCGAAAGCTTCCTTGACTCTTGAAGCAGGACCGCAAGATCTTCTCTGTAGGCCGGTCTGGGAGACAAGAGTCAAGGAGATAGAAATGCTATTTTTAGGTCCCGCGTGGACTGCGCTAGTTTAAGTTTGGCCTTCCTGTGGGGGCCACCCTCTTCGTCCTCTCAGCCGCTCTCCTGTTCCCAAACTCCAGACAACATCATCACTGATCGAACGCGAGACACGATTTCGTTGATAGGGACATATCGTGTATGATGATGAACTCCATTAGGTACTGTACGATGATGATCTATCAACAGCAAACTTTCCCATGCCAAATTATCGAGCGCAACAGCATGATCCGCTGTGGCCACAAAACTCCAACTCAAATATCTACAAATCAAGGAAAGACGTGACGCATTATGACACTTTTTAGGCGCGAGCTATGCTGAGCTCAGACACCAGTGAATAGGAGAGTCGATTACCACGACTTCTTGCCGCCAAATAGGCTGCCGAGGAGGGCATTGAGGAGACCGAAGAGCTTGCTGACGGGGTCATCCTTTCCATCAGATCCTCCGTTACCGCCATCACCACCATTGTTTCCGCCGTTGTTGCCACCGCCATTTCCAGGAGTCACTGGCACAACGGTTGGGAATGTCTCAGTCCAGCTGCGGGTGGTCTTGCCGCCCCACCAGAAGGTGCTCACGGAGCTCTTGGTGGTGGTCATAGTTGTGGTCATGAAAGCTGGCTTGCTGCTGGTTGGAGATGGGTTGCCGCCATTGCCTGGACGGCTGGATGTGGGTGCTGGGTTGCCACCTGGTCGGCTGCTGCTGGATGGAGCACGGCTGATGGTGCTGCTTGGGACGACCGAAGCTGGGCGGGAGGATGGGAGGACTGGAGCAGAGGCGGAGACTGAGGTCGATGTGTCCCTAGCAGAGACTGGGGAGCTAGATGGACGGACCGAAGCTGGCGAGGAGCTCACTGGTGGCACAACACCGGAGCTGGAAGAGCGCTCAGAAGCAATGACGGAGCTGAAAGAGCTTGGAGGAGCGCTGCTCGCCCTAACTGAAGAGCTTGCAGGTGGCGCAATGCTTGAAGTGGCCGATGACAAGATCGAGCTGGACGATGGGTTGGGGCAGCTAACGATGGCAGAAGGTGGCTTCTGGAACGTGGTGATCTCGTTGGGAAGAACCTTCGTGCAATCAGTCAGACCCTGGATGTTGGCCACGCCGAGAAGGGAGAGGCGGAGGTAAGCCTTAGAGTAGAGACCGTTCCACAGGATCTGGCCGACGCTAGTGTCAGACGGGAAGCCGTTGGACATGTTGATGAAACCGTTGCGAGCGGTAGCGTGATTGCCCATGCTGTCATCAGACGGAAGGCGGAAGACACCGCATGGTGTGGTACCGTTCAGCACTTCAGCGTAGAATGCCACATCCCAAACGCCAGGGGTGGTGTCGAGAGGCTGGCCAGCACGAGCAGTATCGAAATGGAATTGCTTAGCAGAGGTGTGGGCGCCGAGCAAAGCGACTAAATCCACGGTACCAATCGTCTTGCGCGAGAAAAGAGAGAGAAGGTTGTCAGCTGTGTCGCGAGCATCTGGGAGCAGGCCATCCTCGTTTGGCTGATTGCCAGCTTGCCAGTCTGGGCGACCAACATAGGTCAGCGATCGAGGGCCAAGCGGGCACACCACAACAGCGACGTTGTGCGCGAACTGGACGAGATCTGCAGCTGAGATGCCGTACGACCTGTAGCGCTCGTAGATAGGACCAAGAATGTTCTTGGAAAGCTCAAGGCCGAAGTTTGCCGGGCGGCTGACCTCGCTGTCCTCGAGCAACAAGGATCCATCAGCACCACCATGGGTGGAGGTCTGTTCCCAAGCTCCGGCATCATGGAAGCCAAAGCGAACGGCATTACGAGCGAAGTCGTTGCAAGTACCATCAGTCTCGCGCATGAGCGGCACAAGGTCGTCCTTGATATAAGACCAGATGCAGCAAGTGTCGGCAGCACAGGCTGGAGTATCCCGTACTGGAGGAGTATACTGCTCGGTGGACACACAGGAGACACCTCGTGGGTCAGTGAGGCAGTTGTAGATGCGGTCGTTCACTGGAGTGCCGCCCTGACCGGAGGGCTGAATGTTGCCAATGGGAACGAATGGCTGAGCTGGTGGTTCTGTATACTGTTAGCCGATGAGTGCCGTGTCTTGGATATCTCGACCTACGCTGACGCTCTTCCAGGAGTTTCTCGTTAGCGCGCTCAATGATGGCCTTGAAGATGCCAGCGTGATGATCACCGCCAGCACCTCTTGGGCCCTTCATGCCTGGATAGGCTACTGCTGCACCCGCAAGGGCGGCTACAGTCAAGAACTTCATGTTGCTTGTCTTGGAGAATCCAAGGATATGAACAGGGGTATTACGAAAGGTAGAGTATAAACAATGACAGCGACTGTAGCGACTGGAGCTTTCGATAAGCGAAAGGACGGAGTAGTAAACTACTCCAAAGAGAGATGTACAGAAGACAAGGCTGAGGTTAGAATGGAAGAACTAGGCTGGTGAAAGAAAGCTCATGGTGTGGACATATGTCGAGCATATAAAGAGCACAACATCGAACTTTCGAAAGTCCAGCACCCGGGCGCCATACCTGATTCCTGTAAGAGCTCCCCTGGATGCAGTAGTCTACCACACGATTGTCTGGTCTGAATTCAGCCACGAGCAGCTACGGTCATGCAGTATGTCTAGCCTTAGCGGTAGATCTCGTTGTTCGGAGCCAGAGCATTGAACGCCACAGTAGCAGCATAGCGTGCATGGAGCAGTGGAAGCCATTAGCGATATCTCGCGCACGTATGGGCGGCGAGGCAGCGGCGAGCCAAAAGACTGCATAAGGAGTGGATATTTCCTCGACGCGCCTCGGATGCAGGACTGTACGGTGGAGGTAGTGGTGTTCGGGCACTACTCCAGCCTGTGCTTCGGGAACGAGCTAGGGATGCTTCGACGCCACGACTCGGCGTGACCCAAACGCACGAGGCGATCGAGAGGAGGCTTTTGCGACAACGTGGCTTGTTTTAGACTCGAGCACGACCCGATGGCGCCCAATGATTTGTGTTCGAAACATCAGCCAGAAGATCACCTCACGAGAATGTGAGTGGTTTGCTGAGCGACAAGCTGCCTCTCTGCTCTGTCAAGCGAGCGTCCGCTGTGGAGTATCAAGTACAAGCAGAGACTGCTGATTTGCTACTATTTTCGGAATCTTCGCATGTCAAAATGCATGCCGAACAGGTTTTGGATGCGAGAAATGCATGAAGAACTCTGGGCGGTCGAGACGGCGGAATCTCAATGCCAAGACGTCGGGGCCCTGTTCGGTGTGGCGCTGCCCCCTCGAAAGATCAGATCACAGATCGTGCTTGATTCAACGTTGCACAATTTCTTCGCCTAATTTGAACTTCACGATCCTCGAAAGGAGAAAGGCTCTCGTCGTCTCTCCTGTCTGAGGCATCTGAACCATGATCCGAGCGTGCATAAACCTTCTTGCGAGCTCCACCACGTTCAATGCACCTCAAGATGCTAAGTGGAACGGTCCAATTGAAGGCCCAGAATTTACAATGCACCACAAGGATGAAAGTCTCATCGTCAAGTCCTCAAGACTTTACTATAGGGCGAGCGAGGTATATTCCGGACCAGGAATAGAAACAGCATTTACCGTTGATGCAGGAACAATGCTCATTCGCCGCTGTCAAAGACCTTGTGTTCACGCGATCAATAAACTTACGAGGTGTCAATACTTGACAGCTTGGGCGCACCCTTCCCGCCGTTGCACAGCCTCGAATTGAGAGCGACATGGTGTTTCAGTCGTGAAGAAGTCACACATGAACAAGCGAGATGCTTTTCGTGGGCTGTTGCAAAGGCTTGCTTAAGGTTTGACTCGACACTGTCAAGCAAGAAGTTTCTTCGCCGGTTTGCCGTATGGCTGCGAGAGCTATATTCGCCTAGTCGATACTAGCCCGAGCTTTCAGCTTCACGATAGTGTTCTCGCCACAATCTCATTTTACGGCGTAGCACAACTGAAGCGAACGAGGTCCACATAGATCTTGCATGCGCGTGATAGACTTCGATGGCGCTTGCCGGCGATTTCATCGGAAATTATTGCTCTTAGAAAGTCGCGAAAGCGCGCGCATGCTGCTTAACTTATGGCTAACCATATTTCAGATATGCGACCCCCTTTCTTAGCATCCAGAATTGTGCTCAACCGCTTCCGAAGAAGTCACCCTCACTCTGCCTCTAGAGCTATGCATGGAAAATTTGGCCGGGTCACGAAGACCTTCACAATCGGACAACTTCGCGTGGACACTTCATCGTCATAGAAAGGACGAATTGCAATCGGGAACGGCATGTCCAGTTTAACCAGCACTGTGTGGCCTTCAGAATGAGGCTGAAGTTGTTGACCTTAGAAGTCCCGAAATGCGAGATTTCTTTCGAACAATAGCTTGGCTGATCGTTGCTATAAGCTTTATGGGTCGATCGAAAGTCACAAGTTACCTTATCACCAGCCTGCGCTTTTGGCATTCCATAAAAGGACCATGGTGGATGTGTTCTCATCAAGACAGCATGGACTGGGCCGCTCCGACTGAAGCACCTTGTGTTCGATCTCGTAAATTGCTCGTATATTCGGCTCAATCGCAATTCGTGGAATGTCGCGAAAACGAATATGTGCTTCAACGCGTGCTATCATGGTTGGTTGCTTGCCCACATCTGGCACTGCATGCCTCGAGGCTCAACATACTGCAAAATCCCATCCGGAGGAGACAAAGGAGAAACATTCTATGATCCGTCACGCTGAACGCGAGATGACTGGCACGGAACAGATTGAAGCCAGGTATCTGCTTCTGTAGGAACAATTGGGATGGAATAATCCAAATGGGTCTCACCACACTGCTCAGTGTGCCACAGCAATCGCAAATGATCCTGGAGCTGCAGCTGCAGCTACGAGAGCCTCAAAATCACTATCCGTGATGGCGCTTGGAATCATAGGTCGATCGGCATGAAAGCGACGTACATATTGTGCTCTCTCATGCAAAGCACTTTTAGGATTTCCAAATAGGAATGCTCTCTTGCGCGACTTCGATATCCCGCCCGGTGGGGCTGCTTACCTGATACGCACCTCCTGTCGTGAAACATGACATGACTCGCCGTTAAAACTAACAATCACTGAAGGAGTGACAATGCCGCAGGACAGCCTTGAAGCAATTCATACACTTATGGTCTTTTGACTACACACACTTGTTTGTCATTCAATTCCCTTTGCAAAGCTGTAGTGTCTGTCTGTACCGCCAAAGTACCAGTCATCCTAGTCCAGAGACTCTCTTCTTCACGCCGTCTCGATTGCCGAGCTACAAGCATTGTCCTGATTTCACCAGCATATAACCTTGATGCCATGACCATTCAACTACTCGACCTTCCACTTCATGCTCATGCGCTATTTGAGTCTCTTGGTCACTCTCTCCTCTTCCTGTCTCGCTTGAGCTGTGATTGACGTTAGCGACCAGTCGTACTTTCATTTGTATTGCATTTACCATATGTGCAGTGACGAATCGCAGAACTCGTTTGCCATCAATCTCGAAGCTTCTGAAGACATCATCGACAAATTGTCCATCCATGTCGTGTGGTATCTGGAACATGATGGGTGGTGGGTCTGGCCAGGTCGGCTCCATCGAAGTACGCACAAGTGCAAGTTCAGTCATGTCCGCCGCCGCCAAAGGTGTCTGAATATGTTGGCCGAGCAGGTTTTCCATGCTGTTGAACACGCCTTGGACACTCGATGTTCGGAAATTGACCCAGAGATTCCGAACTTGAGCCCAGAGCATGAGCAGAGTATGATCGTCTTGCACGCAGAAAGCGAAGATCGCAGTATCCTGGACCTTGGTTGCTGCACGCCAAACTGAGAATTCGAAGCCCGGCTGTAGCTGTTGGTAGATGGCGCAGTCACCGGATACAGTCGACACAACCATCTCGCTCTCGTCCCTAGGACCCGCGATCTTCAGCAAGTGGATAGCTCTGCAAGCCATGAGTAGTTTCTCCAACAGTATGAATCTCCGGCGCCAGAATAACTGCGACATGACAAAGTCGAGACCCTTGAGGTTCGTTTGCTACTGCATGAACTCCGCTGCGTACTTTTCTGCTTCCTCTCGCTCAGTCTTCGATGCGAGAGTGCTCGTACCATGTCTGCTGAAAACGCCATTGAAGTATTTGATCTTATAGTGGGTTGGGGGATATAGAGGGCACCAGCTGAACACGATACCGATCGACTCGTGTACTGCATTTAGGCCGCAGATGTTCCAGAAATAAGCCCAAAGCTTGGGAACGCCGAGCATTTCCTGGGTGCGAAAGATGTATCTATCTTCGTCGGGACGGCGTTTGTGTTCTATCTCGTAGCGGATCGAGATGGACAGAAGCGGCTGGTTGTTCCGGAATCTGTAGACAGTCAGCAAGTAATCCAATATGTCACAAGCTGGACGTAAGATCGCAGTTCTCCTACCGTGTCAGACAGTTGACGAAGAAGAACAAGCTCGTCATGCCCTTCATGACCCTATCTTGGGATATGGCTTCGTCATTGCAGATATGGGTGATCAAGCGTAGTCGGAGATGCGAAACACGGTATAAGCCGTGCTGAGAGATCTTCACAACGTGGGGAGTGAGGGTGGACACTCGATAGCGGTCTGGCAATGTCCAATAATACGTGTTGCCAAGAAGACCAATCGCGTCATCCACGATTGCAACCTCGAATGGTCGCAGCTTTGAATGGAACAAGATCCTGTTCACCTCTGCATTGAACTCTCTGTTGACTTGGAGCAACGCGAAAGCAGTTCCGTACTTCTTGCTTCGTGACGGCGAGAGTGCTCCTTCAGGTATGGTGTACTCGAAGATCTGTGCCCGAAGTTCAGAGGGAAGGCCCATGATATGACACGGCATTACCGTATCCTCATGATCGGAGCACAGTTGATTGCAACCCGGCGACCATGGTGAGAGCCTGTTGCAACGGCGGCCGCACGTAGCCATCGCCTCGCAGTACCCAATGTGGATGAGGATGTCCGCATGCACACCGCACACAGGCAGGAAGCCATCTGCTAGCTGTGAATTGGCATTGTCGCGTTTGACCTTGTTTGTACATCGCGTACCATTGGCCTTCAGAGCGTTGCACACCCGCTTCCGGTACTCGTCATCGCGATGAAGGGCGCACCCCGAGTGCGATGTCGATGCGTTGGTCTTGCGTTGCTTCCGTGGGCGAGGCTCGCTCATGTTGAACCAGCGGGACTGCTATTGCAAATCTTGGTTTGTTGTGATCGAGGAAGAAATAAGTCGAGCGCCTTTTATATGATTTGCGAATGGCCCGTGCGATCTAAGGTATCGGTGACTGCCACGTCCTTCGCGATCGCCTTGAGTATTCATCTGGAGCTGAGCTCTTGTCTATCACATAGTTGTCACGATGTCAAAGGTCAGGCCTCAGCTCAGTTGGCCACCATGTCATCGAGATGACGGCGCGTCTCATAGCTTCTGTGGGCCTCATGACGGTTCTCCTGGATTGGCTCTTTTTCTGTGGCTCCTTTGAACCACCTTGAAATGGCAGACAATGCTGGTTCGGAGCGTGCGACTTGGGACGCTGAATTCTCATCACTCGCGACTGGCCACGTCAGATCGCAAAACTCGAGACCAGTGGCGCGTAGCTCATTGCAATTCGCTCTGGTGAAGTCGATAGTCCTTGTATGATAATATCTGATGAGATGTTGTGGGTGTGCAAGTTAAAAACAGCCAGGGATTCGACAGTGTATTAGCTGGTTTTCGCATTACCGAGACCGAAGTGCACTAGCTCATGCTTCAGCAGATCAAATCCATCAAGTTCACAAAATCTTTCTGATGATCGATTGACGGCTCTTGAGCCAGTGCGCAACTCACTGGATGCTGAGAAGGAGTTTGAGTTGGGTTTGAATGAGCTTGGATCTTATATAACTGCCAGCACTTGAGATTTTACGGACGAACATTGCATGATCATCCAGCCTCTTCATCAGCCTTGCGATTGCTTGAATTGTCTCGAGAGCTGATCGCAAGCCACTTGTCCTTCACATAAAAAGATGGGGCACGAAGTGCCGGGAAATATGGAGGAGCATGAGAAGTTTATGCGTGAAGCAATCAATATGGTATGACTCCGCTTGATCCATCAAAATTCTTCTTGTACTAAATCCACCTCTATAGGCTGAGCTTGCCCTGAAAAGCGACGAGACTCCTGTTGGCTGCGTCTTCGTGCACGATGGCAAGATTATAGGCCGTGGTATGAATGACACCAACAAAAGCATGAACGTATGTATCTTGCCCTCAAGACGCGATCTTATGCTGTCCAAATTCTCTTGGTCTGCAGTGCCGAATGCACATCTTCTGTAGATGCTGATTATTTGTGCTCACAGGGCACAAGACATGCCGAGTTCATGGCCATTGCTCAAATCATGCAGGAGCATCCCACATCCATCCTCAAGTCAACAGACCTCTACGTGACAGTAGAGCCGTGCGTGATGTGCGCTTCCATGCTTCGCCAATTCGGCATCCGTGCAGTCTACTTCGGCTGCTACAATGAGCGCTTTGGCGGCACTGGCGGTGTGCTTAACATACACAACGACCCTAGCATCGACCCACCATATCCAGTATACGGAGGCATCTTTCGGGAGGAGGCGATTATGTTGTTGCGAAGATTCTACGTTCAGGAGAACGAGAAGGCGCCGGAGCCGGCGAGGAAGAAGGATCGCGTGTTGAAGACGGAGATCGAGCCATTGAATGTAGACAAGAATCCAGCACCGTCTTGATCGATGCCCAAGACTCTTTCTCTTCTCTGCTCAAATGACACCATCGGGCTCTCCCTTGAGACGCTCAACTCTTTTCTGCTCCCAATTGTCAAGATCCTTTGCTGCCAATCGCTGCATAGATGTTAGCTATGCTTATGATGAGCAGGTCCTTATGAGATGCGTACGTAGTACTCCTCTTTCATGTCCACTTTGCGCTTGTTCTTACCGACATTGAGCGCCTCCTCGTGACTGACATGTTTGACCTTGTTGTCGTGTCTCTCGTAGCGCAAAGCGGTCGCGGGAGTCAGGAAGAAACTGCCAGCAACCATGATGCCGATGAATGGGAAGCCGAAGAGCCAGAATGGATATTTGTTCACCAATCTACGATAGGTGGAACCGTAGATCTCCTTCTTGAAGCTTTTCGATTGAAAGACAGCCATTTCGTTGACGCCTCCCACTTGAGTTGAGTGATTGCAATGCGATTGAGAAATCGTATGAGTGCAAGGTGCAATGAACATGACGCCCAAAGAGGCAATGATGAAGGCCACGTGATACCGTAACATGACGCACGGGCCATCTGCACGTCTCGGATCTCGTCGACGCGTGCTGATTCTCTGATCTCTTCGAACCCAACATCGAGCTTCAAAACCTCTCGAATCCATGGATACCTTCCGTAAAATATGGCACCTCGATCGAGAAGTGTCAGGCCCACGCAGAATGGCACCAATCTTGGCATGGAACTGACAAATGGCAATCATGCGCCGCCGCCATCGACCATTGCCGCACAAATCGTGCACAACCGAGCAAACGTTGCTCGTCAGGAGCCAGAGAACAAGGCCCTATTCGGCAAACTTCTTCAGGAGTACCTGAGAGACCCGATCATTGAGGACTCGAACACCGAGACCAATGCTCAGCTGATTCAAGTCGTTGCTGAAGCTGGTCTTGATATTTTGCTGTCAGATGATCCCTTCGCGCCTGACAACTTGCTTGAGCAGGCGAAAGACAGTCTTCTAGTGATTAAGTTGACCATCGCGAGAAAGCCCGAAGTACTGCTCTATGGTGGACAAAGCGAAGATGAGCGACCGCCTCTCATGCTATGGTTACTTGCGAAGATCCTAAGATTGATGGGAAGAAGAGCGCTGAGCGCCATCCAGCAGGATCTGTCGTCGCTGTCGATGGATCTGATGTCCAATCTAGCACTCAAGAACAGATGTCTTGGTGACGCCCGTGCTGCCCAGGATATGCTTGAGCAGCTTGTTGAAGGTAAAATGCTTCTCATCATTCATGCTCCCGTTCAAGCTAATCTGCAAGCGTAGATGTCCTGCAAACTCTCGAGCAAGACCAAGGTGCGGCATTCGAAACGATCCCATCCTTCAATGTAGCCATACCCACAGCTAGCACGATGGCTTTACTGTGGCCCAGCGCAGGAGGCTTGCTCGTCCTTCCACCAGGGTATCAGGCTGAGATTCGTGATCGGGTACAAGCTCAGATGATCATCACCCAGATTCTCCTCGTGCTGGATGGCTGGTCACGAGTGAGTAATTCCAAGTCCAACATCTCAGATGTGGACGAGCCCTGGCTGTTAGAATGCTGCTATCGGCTGCAAGAGATATGCGCAAGAACACCAGGTATCTCCAGCGAGGATAATGACTGCGTCATTTCCGCGATCGCCGTCTTACTAGAACATCATGTTCTGGCGCGATGCCCTAAGCACAAGCCAGGCCCAGTCGCTGATTTGCTATCTCAATTGATGGACGACCTGGATGTCCAAGAGCAACCAAACGCTACGATCGCAATGTTACAAGTCATCGGGACTTGGTCCAGGGTCCTTCAACCTGATGCAAAAGAAAGGCTTTGGTTACACAGACACCTCACACCGAACGTCCAGAGACTTTTGCCTTCTTCAAGCATGGACACGGTGTCTGAATCACACCTTGCCATTCGTCAGACGCTCGAGCTACTCACGATCACGGATGACTCGGCACAGATCAGCGCAATGCGCCCTGCAAAGAGGAGGCGGACTCAAGAACTTGGATCTGATCGGTACAATCTATGGCGAGAGCAATCTGTATGCACTATCACTCGGCTGCTCACAGGTACCGCTTCGCCAACGATCCCCAGACTTGACCTCGAAGAAGCGCAGCACATGGTCGTTCTTGGGGAAGAAGATCGCAATGTGGTGTTGAACGAGATGGGACGGCTGCCTTGTGTACTCTCGCGGTCGATCGACTTGAGTCGAAGCGGACAAGAACTGAGGATTTGTCACATCTGTGACGCACCTGGCTCGACACGAGCCCGCTCTACCTCCTCCGGCCAGTTGGCCGACGAGGTTCATCATGCCGGCGTTCAGCTCCTTGGATTCTTGTCTCAATGCGTCGAATTTGATCAACTAAAGCGTTCAAAACCTTTCCGCATCGCTGCCGCAAACACAATACGCAGGATCGTCCATCACATGAACGACGCTGAATGCTCGCTGCTGGCGTGGAATGGCATTGGTCCCTGGCTGATGCGCTCACTGCAGAGTTCCGTTCGCGAGCTTCGAGTGGCATCTGCTAAGGCCCTTGTCGCGTACTTGCGAGAAGATCTGCCTACCGAAGTCAAAGAGAGAAATAGATATGATGCCATCGGCTTCATTCGACTGCTGGCTGATAAGGACATTTTGCATGTTCAAGAGACCCTTGCTTTCACCTGGGGACTGATTGGCAGAATGTGCGGCGATTCGGAGACAAACCTCGCCCTGATAGAGCTCGTCGATTATCTTGGCCACTCACACCCCATCATTTCCGGTGCCGCTTACCAGGAGATAGTGCAGCTCGCTGACTTCTACTCTTGTACCCCGTTGGAACTTGTGCGGCCGTACTGGAGAAGCCTTGCTTCCCATGTTGTGAAAGACATCTATGTGTGTCCTCAGAAGATCCAACAATTAGCTGATCTACTTTACATGAGCGTCAGCGAGTTCCTGGTGCACACACAAGCCGACACTGTCCCGTTCCTGGTCTTGACAAGGAAGACAGATGTTCTTCAGCGAATTGCTCAAGCAAGAGGCCCATCGATTGCCGTTCACGATCTTTGGCTGCAGCCTTCAAGAAACCTAGCCGCCGTGCTGGGCTTGCTACTCATTCAACCTGTCGAAGATGCCGAGCAATCCGCCATCGCGCTTCTGAAAGATGCATCTCCGTCATTTGCAGAGCATGATCTGTCAAGTCTAATCAAGGTCGACCCTATTCAGATATCTTGCGAGATACTGAAGCACGCAGCAGATTTTCCCGACTCGAAGAAGCCTCAGGCTCACGAGGGCCTTCGTCTCCTGGCTTGGATCAATGAACGCAAGCCTGGCATCAGCAAAGCCGGAAGGTCAAGCAAAACTTTGCTGGCATTCTTGGAAGGGCACATACTTGGCATTATGTCTCATTTCAGCGACATTCTAGACGCAGCACCAGAGCGACAACTGCTTTCGGAGAAGAAGCGAGCCCTGCAAGCAGTAGAACAATTGATCATTGTGGGTCAGTCGCGCATCAGCATCGCCGTGCCTCAGATCCGAGCTACTCTGCAATCAGCCGCGAAGAATCCAGAACTCGTGGATATCGCCTTCAATACGTGGTCAACGCTCGTAGCCATGGCCAGTGAGGACGAAGTCGAGCCGCTTATCACACAGACTTTTGCTGTCATTGCACATCAATGGACGAGCTTCAGCCCAGAGACTCAGAAGCGAGCGTATGACACCCTTGATAATCTGATCAAGAACCATAATGCGACTCTTCGGGACATCATCCAGTTCTTGCCTTCGCTTACCGGCATTGAGGTTCTGAGGAAGTTTGAGAACGAGATTACGCGGTTCAAGCAAATACTAGATCCAATGCTTCACTTTCAGGCATTTGCAATTCGGCTCATGGACGAAAATGCGGTCATCGTCCACCGAGCGCTGATCGATCTTGTTCCATATCTGGAAGTGCATCAGGGGCTGCTTCACGAATCCGCAGTCAGTCAACAGCCTTCTCCGATCATTGCACAATTGTCGAGAGCGTTGTTCGATGTCGTACTCAGGTTCAAAGAACACGAGCCGGTCATCCTGGAGCTTGCGGCGAGGAGCTTGGGTGCCATCGGAAGCATTGATCCAAACAAGGTTGACGAGAGCAGAGAGAAACATGATATCCTCATGCTTTCGAACTTTGAGAAGGCGGAGGAAGTCATCAACTTTGTCATTGACCTGCTTGAGCGAGTTCTCGTGGATGCCTTCCACTCTGCGCCGACGGGCCGAGTGCAAACATATCTTGCGTATGCCATGCAAGAACTGCTGAAGTTCTGTGGCTTCAGACAAGTGTTATACAAGGCGAGATCATCACAGTCAAGTCCATTGTATCAGCGCTGGATGCGGATACCTGAGTCAGTTCGGAGCACTCTCACGCCCTTCTTCAACACAAGATATGCGTTGGTTCATGCTTCTGAAGCCGCAGGTATCGACTCGTTTCCAATCCTGAAGCCGGGCATGACCCATGGTACCTGGCTGAGGACGTTTGCGTTTAATTTGCTGCACCAAGCGACTACAGAAAACACACAGATGGTCTTCCCAGTGTTGTCAAGAATCATCTGGGGTCACGATATCGCCATACCAACCTTCTTGTTGCCATATGTGGTACTAAACATTGTTGTCGATGGGGATGACGATCATACCGCTGCCATCAAAGCAGAATTTCTGGGCGTACTGTCGCTTGATTTGGACGTTTTGGACGAGGCTTCGGCTAGCGAGGTCAAACAATGCAGCGAGGTAAGTCCCGCGGATCCTTTAGGCAAGCTGAACTAACGTCGGTACCAGAACATCTTTCAAGTGCTCGACTACCTCTCGAAATGGCTACAGGCCAAGAAGAAGCAACTCAGCGATTTCGGAAACAGCCACGGTCGGGCAGTCCACATTCCGGACGACTACGATGAACTGAAGGAGATGACGCATGTAAGCAGTGTCGAGGCAGTCCTCTCAGCTGTTCCGGCCGACATTGTATCGCGCCGTGCAACACAGTGTAGGTCATTCTCTCGAGCACTTCTTCACTGGGAACAGCACATCCGTCAAGTGCTCGATACTGCAGCACGAAAGCGCGAGATCGTGGACATGGACGCGGAATTCCGCCAGCTGCAAGACATCTATGCCCAAATAGACGAGCCTGATGCTGTTGAGGGCATGTCAACGAGATTACAGATACTCGATCCCGAACAGCAGATCCTGGAGCACAAACGAGCGGGTCGATGGACGGCGGCGCAGAGCTGGTATGAGTTGTCTTTGGCCGAGAAGCCAGACGATCGCAACCTGCAAATTGAGCTGCTGACCTGCCTCAAAGCATCGAATCGATTTGGTGAGTCGTGAACATGCTGCTCAATGCTTTTCCTGGCTGACAATGACTACAGGTTCGCTCCTAGATACCGCTCAAAGTCTGACAGTCAAGAATTCGGAAAGTCTTGGTCAAGTAGTTCCCTTCGCCGCCGAAGCTGCCTGGGCTACAGGGAGCTGGGATGCGCTGCACCGCTTCCTAGATGCTGAAGAAAATTGCAACAGCCATGACTTCAACACTCAAGTCGGTCGACTATTTCGGGCGCTGAAGACGGAGGATAGCGCTATCTTCGATGCACTACTGTCCGACATGAGATGTAGCATTGCCACGAGCATGACCTCCGCTAGCACGACATCTCTGGCCACAGCGCATCCAGCAACAATTAAGCTTCATGCGTTATATGAGATCGAGCAGATCGGAGTCGCCAGTCGCAAGAATTCCACATCTGATCAGGTTGTTGAGCGCATGAACAAACGGCTCGACCTCCTTGGCGCATTTACTGCAGACAAGCAATACCTGCTGGGCATCCGCCGTGCTGCCATGCAGCTATCAAAGTTCGTTCAATCTACTTCAGTGTCAGACCAGATTGCACTAACATGAATAGCCTGGAATTCTCCAAACAGCAGCTCGGTGCAAATTGGTTGACCTCAGCCCGACTTTCCAGGAACGCTGGTCTTACAGAAGCTGCATATGATGCAGTACTTCACGCCACGAGTCTTCACGATGGTGCCGCAATGATTGAGCATTCACGATTACTGTGGCACGATGGCCACCACAGGAAGGCTATCCAAAATCTTCGAAGCGCGATTGACTCGAACGTGTTCCAGTCCTACACGACTAGCATGCTCGAGGAACAGACAACTACTGGAGATGTCGATGGCGGAGCGAAGAATCAGAATCGCCTTGTTGCAAAGACCCAGCTGCTCCTTGCTAAGTGGATGGACAGAGCAGGCCACAGCAAGTCTGAAGAGCTTCGCAATCATTATCTGCAAGCATGCAGGTCGATGACACGATGGGAGAAAGGGCATTACTATATGGGGAAGCACTATCTCAAGATCTTCGACTCCGAGAAGGCATCGCCACGAGCAAAACAAACCGAAGTCTACCTCACGGGTGATCTCCAGAAGTTGATCACCGAGAACTTCATGAGGTCCATGGTCTTTGGAGCCAAGTATCTCTACGAAACAGTGCCGAAGATGCTGACACTCTGGCTGGATCTCGCAGCAGATATCCATGCCGCCGAGCGCAGTCCACGAGGACTCGATCAGCAGAATCACAATGCTCGAGTCCGGAAGCTGGACATCATCCACAAACAAGTCAAGAAGTACATTATCGATCGACTGCCTTCGTACATATTCTATACGGCGCTGCCGCAAGTCACAAGCAGAATCAATCATGCACATCCCAAGGCAAACGAGATTCTGCTCCAGCTCATCACCAAAATCGTGAGCAGCCACCCTCAACAAGCGCTCTGGACCATCCTCGCCGTTTCGAAGTCCAGGGCCAGCGATAAAGCAGCTAAGGCTGCCATTGTCATGAACCAACTCAAGCGGGCGAAAAATGAAACCTCAGCGATCGACACTAAGGCTCTGATATCGCATGGGGAAAAGCTCACGAATGCGCTTCTTGCTGCTTGCGAAGTCAATGTGGAGTCTCGTGCCTCTCGCGCTAGCTTGCAGCGAGATCTTGGTTTCAACCACAAGCTTGCTCCTTGCCAGCTAGTTGTTCCAGTGGAGAAAGCTTTGTCTGCCAACTTACCGACTGCGATTGGAGGCGCCGCGATTCGAGCCCACAAAGCATTCGCACGAACCCCGATCATTATCTCGTCTTTCCAGGATGATGTCCTGGTCCTCAGCTCCTTGCAACGGCCTAAGAAGTTGACGATGCGTGGCTCCGATGGGGAGAACTATGGTCTTCTGTGCAAGCCAAAGGACGATCTACGAAAAGACCAGCGCTTGATGGAGTTCACCACTATGATCGATCGTGGGCTGAAACGGGACGTCCAGTCGAGCAAGCGCAGATTATACATTCACACTTACGCCGTGGTGCCACTCAACGAAGAATGTGGTGCCATCGAATGGGTGGAAGGGTTGAAGCCTATGCGCGATATCATTCTCGCCAACTACAAGTCGAAAGGAGTGAGACCAGATTATGGTGAGATACGACAACTGCTTGACCGAGCCTGTGCGGACCCGGAGAATGGTTCATGGAAGATCTTCTCGGATCAGATCATAGTCAAGTTTCCGGCTGTGCTCCACGAATGGTTCATCGACACTTTCCCAGAGCCAGATGCGTGGTTCATCGCAAGACTGCGCTACACAAGATCGTGCGCAGTCATGTCCATGGTGGGCAATGCACTTGGACTTGGTGATCGGCACGGAGAAAATATCTTGCTGGAGGAAGGCAATGGTGGTTGCTTCCATGTTGACTTCAACTGTCTATTCGACAAAGGCCTCACGTTCGAGAAGCCTGAGCTTGTCCCATTCCGCCTGACCCATAATGTGGTGGATGCCTTTGGTGTCTATGGCTACGAAGGTCCATTCCGTGTTGCTGCAGAGTTGACCCTCAAGACCTTGAAGCAGTACGAGGACACTTTGATGACCATTATGGAGACGTTCGTTTATGATCCTACGACAGACTTCATTTCGAAGCCCAAGAAGAGGGTAGCGACTGTGCCCGAGACACCAGCAGAGGTATTGGACAGTGTGAAGGCGAAGATTAATGGACTATTGCCAGGAGAAACAGTACCATTGAGTGTGGATGGCTACGCTGATGCTTTGATCAAGATGGCAGTGGATCCTAGACGTCTATCTGGCATGTACATAGGCTGGTGTGCGTTCTTCTAGCAGAAAGAATGGCATTCACAACGAAGAATAATACCAATGTGGATCAAATAGTCTATCAGTTCTTGCACTTGACTCATGTTACATAGTTCCTTGCATAAGATTGTGATTTAGCACGACTTGACAAATCTACTATTGCTGCAAATCATGAGGATGCAGGTACTTCACTTGGCGTTGGCTTTGGCGAAACCAAGTAGGCTTTCCAAGTGCATCTCACCGTACTGGTCCACAAACGTTGCAACGTCATCTCCACCTCTACGTCAATCATGCCAGCTTTCATCATCTTTCGCCGCCGCTGGAAGCCGATGTGCCGGCATTGACTTTGTCATGCGACACCTTCGAACTGCAGGTCTCGGGGAGCTCTCCGCGTCTCCAGCACACTCCTACAATTTGCAAGATTGATCATGTGCTCCGAGAATGCGTCTGTAGACCGATGAATCGAGGGCCGTTGGTGTTCCAGAACAACCAAATTGTCCTATTTTTAGCTACGCCTCATTCGCTCTAGAACATACAGCATGCGAGACATCTGCCAATTTGGCATGCTACAAGAATTTGGCTCGCACGTTGTCATTGTGACCACCCTGGCGGCGTGTACACATGCTGGCTTGGCTGACAGCTGCGACGGACTTTGAGCTTCTCTTCGCCGTCGGGACAGCCCCATCGGGCAGGCCAAAGAATGGTTCGCATCGATGGTGGGGGAAGGATGTTTTCGGAGACTTGTTCCTTGTCCCCTCCACGGAGCTTGACTGTCGAGCATTCAGGGATACTTCTGAGGGAAATTCTCGATGTTGAGAAGTTTGGTGGGTGTGTCTCATTCTGTAAAATGTCATCATACCTTGCATAGACGATCCTGCAGTTCTTACGACACCTTCTGCAATTGCTCACAAGGTATGTGAAGCAGGGACTGTATGTCTCCGTACTCAATGTATGTTCGACCACCGAGTCAGCGTTTTTCTATTGGTGGGCTTCGAGAGTCTAAACCGCAGTTCGCCCTTGCTCATGGGTGTGGAGGAAACTAGAGATAGTTGCCGTAGCCTGAAGACTATGGCCATGGCATGCACGACTTACGACATCGTCGTCGAGCTTGCGCAGGAGCATCGAGACGGCGTGCAGCTGTTGAACCTAGCCAAGGTCCTTGTCCTGGCCAGGGAAGTAATCAACCGTGGTAGAGGAGGCCGGACGCGTACGCCATTCCTCGAAATCTTGGGGCTGGTTTCCGTGTGCTAGATCCAGATCTTGGTAAACGTCTTGCTAAGCATGCATAGACACCAGGCCTGGCCTTCCTCTCCGCGGGACGAGACTGGGAGGATGTCGCATTGAACTGCCAGAACAGGACTGCGACATTGACGGTCCGATAGAGAATGTACGTTCTCGGGATGCGTTCACGATTACGCAAAACACTGTCTCCGCGATTTTCGAATTTGAATTTCGAGTCGGGGTCGAAAAGTCAAAAACACTGACACTTCTCGGAGATTCAGACTTCGCACTACCACGAGTAGCTGCCGCTCCACAGGCTTGGAAGAGCAATATAATCTAGATCTTGCGATGGCGTCAGATGTCAAAGCCAAAGCGACAAGGTCGGGCATCACCGGCTTCAACGCGGCGCAGAACTTTGTTTGAACGTTAGAGTTACATTTGGCTGCATCCACAGGATCATTTGAGAGACAGTACTGGGAAGATGAGTCAGGTCTTACGGCATAACTGATATATTGTTCTGTCTCATGCAACAGACCTGCAGAGTAGATGCAGGAATTGTTGCGGAATCTTCTACGATTGGCGTGAATTTCATGCAAAGTTGAGTCAAATGTACCAGCCATCTTGATACACGACTCACAGAAGCCGGATAGTCCTCCGAGCGAGGAGAGAGTAGCGAATAGTGTTGGCCGCCAATGAGACTGTACTGCTGGAAGACATCGATTTATTCTTCACTCCGCACGGAATATTGCAGGCGCCCTCAGACATATCTTAGCACGTAATCATGGCGACATACTGCCATCGAGGCTTCGAAGTCAGAGTCGCACTTCGAATCATGGAGTAAACAGTACGAAATATGTCCATCAGAGCATTGCGGTGATGATCCTGCCTCGTCTTTCATCAGGGCACACATACTGCATGCGACGCTGCATGCAATGCAAAGATATGCACAGCCTTGCATGTCGTTCCGATATGGAACAGCGAAGCGCCCATCATGGTTCGAGCAAGACTTTGTGCATCTTGCAAGCGATGGTCAGGATAGACCGTGTTGCGTGTTCCAGCTGCCATGCTCACACGCCCATCCCACGCCGGTGCTGCTTCACGCTCATGAATGCGCCTCGGCCCTCGAGGAGACTTTATCAAGTCAAAAGACCGAAGCCACGGTCCGATGGCATGATCAATTCGAGAAATTGGCTCCCGCGATTTTATCAGAATGCTTGTTGAAAAGTGCATGCCAGGCATGTGTTCATGCCTTGATTATTCAAAGAGGAGAAAAAAGCCATCGGATGAATGCTACCGTGCTCGTGCATTCAGGCATGCCGCCGGCGGCACAACTGACCCGAAGCACAGTGCAAACATACAGACTCGACATAGTTGAGGTTGTAGAGACAAGCAAATGTAGCTCATTCTTTGGCGATAGAAGGACTAGTAGTAAGGCTTAGTCCAACCCCAATCGCGCCAACCGCACTACTTCGAACGATGGCTGTTGAAGCAGATTCCCAAAGTCATACCTTCAAGCAGAAGCCAGCATGCCTGCCTGCAGAATCGGCGACGAACCTCCGAGCAAGCATGGCTCAGATGCTGTTTGATGGGCAGACGCTCGTCAGGCGAGCCAAAAAGTTTGACACTTTTTGTGCATGTCCCGCAAGAGAGCTCGCGGTACATCGGCATCCACATGATGCAGGAATCTGATTTGCTTGCCAGATGGACGAGTCGGTCAAATTCCAGTGATTCCACCGTCGAAGCCACAGACGCAATGCTGGAAATAAGAAAGACCCACACATTGTCTTGCCCCTGCAATGGCACTATGCCTTTCTGGCAGACTCTCCACTATTTTCAGAAAGCAGAATGGAACGAAGGTTGGCTAGGGAAGTCTAATTTTGTGGTTCGCAAGCTCATGTCGGAGCGACTTTGAGCGGGCAAGAAGCATACATGATACCGGTGCATTGGATGCTGCATGCTGTCGTGGTATCTGGCCGTAGATGAACCGTTCGGCACCTTGACGTCGGTAAGAAGTCACGAGATCTTACCGAAAGTTCTATCAGCTGTTGTAATAAGGGAATGGAACTTCCATTCATAGTATGCTTTGGCTATCTGCACGGGTATGAGAGTCGCTATGCATTGGACCTGCGCAGACGGCACGTTGTGAAGCTTCATGTGCATGACCTGCAGATCGCAGGAGTCAAGAGACTCGGATATAATATGGGATAGATGTGTGCGGAGGGTAGAAAGCTGAATCATCTCTGCAGCTACGCGCCGATGCAAGAAGCTGCAAGGACTTCTGCGATATTGCGCGCAATGAATTCCGCATAGGAACGTCATCCACGGCATACTCGGATCAATGTTGAGAAATCGTGAACATTGAGCGCATTTGACAGGCTTCGTGGACATGACTGTGCATGATGTTCCGTGCCATTGACCTCGTGCTCAACCCGAATTTCGCCACGACACCCTCATCGGTGTAGGAAACGGGCATGAATGTCAAGATCTTGCTCGAGGTTACCTTCTCAAATCGGCGTATGGATCATGGAGGTGCTGCTGCATATGCATCCTGGTATGCTGAATGTATGCAGGATTTGACCAATCATAGCCCGGTATAGGGTGTAGCAAGGGCCCCTCTCTGCGAACAAGCATCCCAGTTCTCATCATTCTTCTTGCTCTGGTGAGTTTTTCCGAGCCCCTCTTGCCGCGTGAGGATTCAATTTGTGTGCATCGTGCACGGCATCAATTCTCATGGTTGCTGCATGGTATTGGTCAGTGTCGTGTATCCATCTGCCCGGCCTGCAAAAGCTGGAGTCGTGTGTCACCGACTGACGCGTGGCCTGGGATGCGAACAACGTGGGCGACAGTTTGGTCCCAGAGACTCGCTTCGAGTGCGTTGCAAGGGAGCGTCGCCGACGGGCAGATTTCGATCATGGGTGCATGAGAAAACATAGACAACGGGCATGTGATGAGCTCGATGCCATCTGCAGCAACATTGTCGCCAATGGACACAATGGTAATATTTGTCTAGTTCCAACCAAGAAGTATTTCAAGGGAGGTAACGCTTCGGCTTGTGGGATACAATCCCGTGAAGTCGGTGAGGCAGTCGGATGCTCGCAGCCCTGGGGGATTCTGAGAGGAAACGCAGGTGTGCCTGCCCTGATCTGTAGGAGCTGGAAGGAACATTGCAAAGTGCGATCAAACGTTTGTGCAAATCAGCAAGAGAGTGTCTTGTCAATACCGAGCTCGTGAACCAATATCGCCGTGTCGCAGAGGGAGTACGCAGTAGCTGGTGCATGTTCTGAACCTGAGAATCGTCGTTCGTCGGATCAAGGCAGCAAAGTCAGTCATTCGCAGAGGCAGTCGGCGACATTCCTTCCTTCCCTCTTTCTTTTTCTTCCTCAAAAAAACTCTTCACCATTTCTCCCCACATTGCTGGTCATCATCGCAACCGCAACTGCACGATTTCAGCCCCTCTCCAACACTTCATCATCCTTTCTCGAGTCGGTCCGCGTCAGTCCGCGTCAGAGCTCGTTTTCTCCGCCTTGCGGCGCAAAATCGGTGCTTCTTGAGCGCACAACAGCCAAACGTGTTGTCGTTGTTGTCATTAAGCAAAAGTTGGACTTGAGACGAGGTTGCCAGACTGGCTTCTATAGTCTGCAACTAACGAGCCTCATCGAGGTAGAAATCCCAAGGCTCAGGACGTTAGCGCGGCCTAGCCTTTCTGAAGCTAGTGTACAGTCTAACTGGTACCATCTCATTCTCCCCAGGCGCAATCGACGACAGCAAGGCTAAGAGCCTGAGAGGCCCGCGACAGCGACAAAATTGCGTCGCGCACAAGCAAGAATTGCTGGGTTTCGTGTCGCGTCATCGTTCATTCCCGGTGAGCCGGCTGACAGAGAGGCGAGGCGGGAAAATTCGAAAGTTACACACAACTCAATCTGCCATCACTTCGATCACACAACAAAACTGCACCATCACTGACGATTCACTACTGCACAACATTTTGGCAAGCTCCGGAAGAGGCTCGCCGCACTTTTCTTGACTCAGATCAGCGCGTGCTCTACACGTGCGCCTCCGCTTGAATTTGGCACTTTGCGTGCGAACACCATTCCCCACGAAAAGCTTGCCTGACAAGACCAACCAGGCTAGCGAAGAAAGTGTCGATACCATCGTCATACTACTCCGGATTCGAGATATTCGTTGCGACTTGCGAAGAACATCACGAACCATTCTCGTCGCTCTTTAGGACGCAAATCGCTCCCGTGCTGCTGACCAAAGCGCACATCGGCAGCTAAGATCAACAATACCCCGGCTAGCTCAGCCTCCGCAGCACTTCGACGATCTTCAAGGTGGAGGCATCGGAAATCGTTTCTGTGTAACATTCAAAGGCTGTCGCGCTTCCACAGGTGGACAAAAGCAACCGAGGCAGAATATCGACATTTGCAAAAGTGACGGCAGTCACGCTCACACCGGAAACAGATTACAATTGCAAATCTGTCAACGTCGTTGTGGACCAAAAGGAGCCAATCCCTGTGAGAATTGCTCGATTACAGGGAGGCGTCGGTATTCGGTCCTTCTTTTTTCCTCGTCGATCGAGACCGTGTCCTGTCATTGGACAACACCAATTCGGCTTTGCGGGTCTCCCCAATACATAGAGAAAGTTTGCGCCCGCGCGGTGGCCGTCGCTGTGTGTTGGAACCACGATCCTGGACATCGAGCCAGCATCAGTGCACTGCTGGATGCTAAGCATTTGTCCGGTGGACCCAGAAAAACAGAACGTGAGCTGCAACAAGCATCATCTGAGTAGCGGCTCGGCGTTACTCGATCTGGAGTCGGCCGGTAGGATTGCTCCAGTGCGTGTGCTTGGGTTGCTCTGTGGTCCTTGAGCTTTTCTGCAGGCAGGCAGTGCCACAATTTCCAGGTCGCATCATACACGCCACGACTTTCTCCAGCATTACTGCGGCTAACCGCGAAATCGCCCTGGCCGCTACTGCAAACCCATCCATTGTTTTCATTTGCGCACCTTTTCCATCTGGTCGCACACTGCACCATTCAACGCCAACAGAGTTGCGGCACTACTTGACTCGAGAACGATCCGGACCCGCCATCTCAGGAGGGCCCAGCTTTTGTTTGGTGTGTCCAGCCAATCTGTGCGTTATCAAGGCCGGCGCGATTCTACCGACGCCGGTCCACTAGACCTCGAGCTTGCTTCGAAGAGGAGCCGCAGGTCTGCACATCACCCGCAGCATCACCCTAGAAAAGTATCCCCTTCGTCATCAAGCTTGCTCGATCTGGCTTTGGGTTTGCCGCGGTCCGTTGTCCGTCTTTCTACTTAGTTCGCCGTACCTAGCCCTACGACGAACTAGTCCTCCATTTGACGGTCTTGAAGCGTGATATGTCCACTGGCTTCACGTCTTCTGCTCCTGCGCAACCAACCAGCCCATCCTCGCCAGGTGCTAAGCTTGCCTTTCACCTGCAGAACGGTCATACACAGCATATGGACGGTAGACAGTCGGAGTATCCGCAGTCAGGTTTGAGCCCACCCTACCACGCATACAACGACCAGCAATCTGAAGGAACCCCCCCAGATCAAGCGTCTGCTGCCCAGTATCCTCAAGGGCAGGATCCACGCACAGCGAACTTTTCGTCGTCCGCCACGCCTACGTCTGAGTACGGTCTGCCACCGTCGTCAGCGCGTTCAGGCTCCTTCCCAGAATATATTCAACGCCAGCATTACCCTCCACCGGGGCAAGGTCAACCCGCAGGAGGCATGGCGCAAGCTACAAGTCCGTCTCAACCTGGCCCAGATGGGCATGCCAACAATCAAAACGGCAATAGCATAAGGTCTGACACCGATGTACCTATAGATCCATCGATCGCAGCGGCGAGTCCTACATACCCTCCTCCACACCAGCAGCCATACTCTCCGTACCAAACGCAACACGAAATGCCGCATTACCAAGGTCATCCTGGTGTTTATGGGCGACCTGACTGGGCAGGTGGGCAGTACCAGACGCCACCGCAGATGGGCCATTATGGCCACGGCTCGTCAGGTCCGCCAACGCCGGCGATGGTCTCGCCAGTGCAGCGACCACCAACGGTAGGTGCACACGGTCGCGTGCAAGAAAGAGCTTGTCGGCTAATGGCGAATCGCAGGGCGGGCATCCATTGTCCACCGTCTACTCTTTCGTGCCAATTCCAGGCGCACAGCAGCACAAGCGTCCGCGCCGGCGCTACGAGGAAATCGAGCGCATGTACAAGTGCGGCTGGAACGGTTGCGAGAAAGCATATGGTACACTCAATCATCTGAATGCTCACGTCACGATGCAGTCTCACGGACCAAAGCGCACACCTGAAGGTACGTGTTCCTATACCTGATTTTCCATTTTTCATGCTTTTGCACGCGAATGTCTTGATTTGACGCGTTTGTCGCATCGCATCACAGCCAGTGTGCTTGTGGAACGCGTTTGTTTGCCTAGCCTTCAAGTAAGCTCGCGCTAGCGTGGCGCGTGCTGCTTTGGCCGGCACTAGCATAGCTCGGTTCACAGAATGGCACCCATCCTGATCTGGGGTAAAGACTCGACCATGCTGACTCAACATATACAGAGTTCAAGGAAATTCGCAAAGAATGGAAGGCGAAGAAGAAGGAGGAGGAAGCGCAGCGCAAAGCTGACGAGGAGCGACAACGACAAGCCGACCCTCGTGGCGGCGATCAGCACGACCAGCAGCCATATGGCCAGATGCGCACCCCTCTGGGTCCTCCTCCAAGCATGGGAGGCCCTCAACTGCCCCCCATTGGCTACCCGCCTCAGCAGGGCGGCGCGCCCTCGCAGCCTCAATACGGCCAGCCGCAGCCAAGTCCTGGCATGGACTCCATGGGACAGTACGCTTCAGGACATGTTGACATGTACCGCAATCGCACTAACCATACAAACAGCTATCCACAGTCGCCATATGCACCAAGCGGCCAGGTCTATCAGCAGCGTTGTCAGCCCTCCCCTCTCTCCGAATAGCAGGTCAAGCTAATACATCTACAGAGGAAGATACTAAGTACCAACCTTACCATCAGCAATAGTTTCCTTCGGTTCGACCAAACAAGTTGCGCATCATATCATGAAGGTTCTGGGCGGAGCGGGCGGGCGGCTTTCTACGACTTCTTCGACATGCTTTCATCTTAGCGACCGTCTTCGCGGTCTGTACATCTTTGCATCATTCTGGAAGCAGAAGCGGTGTTTGCGGATATCACTTACTTTGAACACTTTACTTCACTGGGGGGCAATGACGACGGCCGACTTGTTCATGATTTGACGCCCTTTTCCTAGCACTGGAACATGGGCGGGCTAGTCACCATTCACGATACGAGGAAGGATTTCACGAAGGGAAAAAGGGTTTGGGGACATCACACGTTCAAAGCCTGCCAAAATTGAGCAAGAGCTTGATGGCGTCTTTATGAGAAGAGTTTTGGTGCTTGCATGGCCATCAAAAAGGCTTTCCCCCGTTCTCCGCGAATCCACCGCATTTCACATTTGCAATATTTTCAACTCATCGAAGTCATTTCTCCGACTGCATGCCTCGGCGCCGACGAGATGATTTGTCAATGGGTGAAGATATATACACATAAACAGCAAGAACGGGAAAGAGACTTGGGCGGTTGCACAGACAAGGCAGAATGAAAGGGAAGTGGCCGTCCCGACACTGGTCCTGGGTGCTCCCTGAAAGCTGTCTGCTTGCATTCTGATTTTGTGCTTTAGTGTACAAATATAACATTCGTTCAGATTTCTGGCTCGTCTTCCGCCCGACCACTTTTGGACGCGTCGCCTGCTGCCTGATGCAAACACCTGATCCCAGTCTCATACCTGCTGCGATGTTCTTACGTAGTTGCCGGACAAGCTGGGCGCAATGGCCGGGTCATCGTCAGAAGGGCCTTGATTTCTGGTGTCATGTCTGGGCCCGTGATCGATTCTGTGGCAGGCAGTCGCGCCAATGGGGCCCTCCGACAGCGACGAGCCCTACAAATGTGTGCCCGACTGCGTTCTGCCATACGGAGCACGGCCTACGGTGTGTTTCGATGCGTGATAAGGACATTGTACTCGTCAAGATGAATGTCTGGAGCTTCCCACTGGCTGGACTCGACGGATATCCGACGGAGCAGAGTATGGCAAGTTTTGGTGTCCTGGTCCATCACGAGCGCGAGTATGAGCATGGGTGGTGAATCCTTCGTCATGGGATGAGCTCGCAATGATCGAATGACAACCTGGTGCTTCCTTTAACGGGAAACTCCTCGAAAGGCGTTCATGAACATGGATTAGGTCTGAACGTCGACTCACACTGGTCGTTAGCATGGATCTACTTCAGAGCATTCCATGCGGGGCACAACACTGGTAAACCTTCAAATTGTCTCCAGGCGGCTGTTCTCTGCTCCGCGAACATGGACCGGAATTGCATTATCTGCAAGGCGTTGTTGTCTGAAGATTCGCAAAGGACGATCGTCAATACATGCTATGTCGTCTCGCTTGAGGTAGCTGAAAGCTGCAGCTATCCGTTGGTTTCGACACTGGGCGCGAGAAGTGGGGATTGTGATGCTTTGGTGCGACCAAAGCCTGCAGTTCTACAAACGCAGTAGCAGTTTGGTAATGTGGCAGCACATCAGGCATGCGAACAATTTCGTGGAGAGATGCAGACCGGCAGCTTGCAGGAAGTTCGTCCCTCCTCGATATTGGTGCGCCTTCCAATGATAGCTCGTTCCAAATTCATGGTATCTACTAATATCTTCGTGCTGTCGAAGTCGAATAGCTGGGTAAGCATACCCATTTGTGCTTGTCTGATGGGATCACTCTGTCGAATGCATGCCTAAACCACAGCATATTCTGTGGAGAGGCTATCTTGAGACCTCGAGTAACACAAGGCCGCGTATACTGTCCCAGCTGCATCGTCACTTTCTCTGACGCGCATGAACCATAGTTCGCCCAAAGTATTGGTAACAAGGTAGCATCGTATGCCCTTTGCTGCCTACGAGGAAATGCAAGCATCCGCCTCAGGACTCGCCGTGAACGCATAAAGACTACTGAAAAAGATTGGTGTCGAGACTTCCAAAATGTGAAGTAGCACGTATACGGGAGTAACACGGTAAAGGATGGATCGCTGTCAAGATCTCAGATCTTCCAGACTATTCTAGCACATGACGGTCCATTTGAAACGCAAGCCAGAGACTAGCTCAGAGCTGTAGAAAATTCTCCGTTTCCATTAGGCGAACAAGCGTGATGCACTTCGGTTAGCTGCAGCAAAAGCGTTTCCTGTTAGTCCATGCGATGAGCGCGACTCATCCGTCTCGCTTCGTTCCCTCCACTACGGGATGATATCTACATCGGGATTAGATTGCTATCATGGACAGATCAAGTTCACGCAATCATGATCGCTTCATGACACACTTCTTAATAATCCTCATGATCGACTTTGCTGCGGGACATGCCGCATCTACGCCCAGCTAGAGCGCAAGCCCGAAGGATTCATGCCCCAGCACCGACCGTTTAGCGAGCGAAAGAGAGGATGGCGATACGCTGCTGCCAACGGGATCTTCCCGGCGCCAGTCAACGGCAGCTAAAGCGAGCTTCTGTTAGACTGTTGCAAGGCTATCCAGATGGTCGGTAGAAACCAGCGATGGAGCTTGTGCTGAGTTGGAATGGCTCGTAGATCTGTCGCCCTCAGATGGAGGAAAGCGAGCGTCACATGTCCCAAGGATGAAGCGATTGGTAGTGCATGCTTCTTCCTCCAACAAGATGCGATCTATCTGGTCGTGCATGCTTTAGGAGAAGGAATTGATTTTGGATAGACCAAGTGATGTCCATGATTGGAAATTCTCGTCCAGTATTCGGTCCGTTGCCGCGTGTCATGCTGGCGACAGCCATCAACCTTGTGGCCTGAGGCACTTTTAGCAGAGCGATCGCGACTATACTGAATCTGAACTTTTTCGAGACAGGAAGTGAAGATGCAACAAGAATTTCACTGCGATCTCCAATGCTCGAATGCAGAGCGTGTCTTTGGAGATGCCTACGCGCAATTTGTCGTGATGAGCCTTCCAAACCACTGATCAGACTTTCTCGTCCCTCCAAGAGGGCGTACTCGTCGCGAGATGTTCAAAGTTCATCTCCAATCGTGCCACGCGAAAGAAGTCGTCCGGTTCGAAAGACTACGAAACCAAACTCGATCATTTCAGCAGCCAGAGTCCAGGCGGGCAGCGAAAGCGAGCCTTCCACGGGCATCACGAATACCCAATTGAAGCGCTTGAAGCTGGAAGTCCCGTGGCTAGGAGCTGATCGTGTGAAGGTGTTGCGTCGCACCAAAGAATTGCTGAAGGATGGAAGACAGCCAGAAGCTCTTGAGCTCGTGAAGTTGTCAAGTAAAGATGTTGCGTGTACCATTGCCTGGAATGCTATCTTAGACGATTTGATGGCCCGTGGAAAAGTGAACGAAGCTTTCAGAGTGTACAACGATGTAAGTATAACTTGAATGCATCTAAGTTGAAAAGCTTGACTAACAACTGACTTTGAACAGATGAAAAAGCGAGCGCAAATTCCCGACTCCTACACCTACTCCACACTCTTCAACGGCCTCGCCACTAATGGCAATGTGGCAGGCGTTGGACGAAAAGCAGTTCAGCTTTGGGAAAGCCTCAATAAACCAACCTCAAAAGTCAAGCCAAGCATCTTGCTGACCAATGCTGCGCTGAAAGCATGTGCGAGCGTTGGTCAAATTGACGCCCTGTGGTCTATTGCTGGTGCTATCCCAGATACTGGTTCTGAAGCTGCCAACTCGATCACATACACCACTATTCTCAATGCTATGAGATTTAGTGTCGAGGTTCAACCTGGCAAAAAGGCATCAGAGACACAAGAGGAAGCCTCAAATACCGCTATCACGCAAGGCAGGCAGATTTGGGCGGACGTCATTTCGAGATGGACAACGATGAAGCTCACTTTGGACGAAGACTTGGTTTGCGCTATGGGACGGCTTTTGTTGGCTGGGCAGAAGCCGCAAGATTGGGATGATATTTTCCAGCTGTGCCTTCAGAGTATGAACATCCCGCGTGCCTCCCCACCACTCTCGATTCGAGACCGATCGTTCAATCCTAACAAGGTGGATGAACTTCCTGCGCCATTCATGCAATCCGATAGGACAATGCAGAAGTCGACTGCAGACGTGAGCTCTACTACTGGCGAAGAGCTGCGCGTTATTGACCTTCCGAAGAAGGGCGTTTGGGTTAAAGCAACAAACCAGACGCTTACCTTGTTGATGGAAGCTTGTCAGAAGATGTTTCTAAGCAAAGCAGCAATGCAGTACTGGAAGACATTGACTGATGGTGCGGGCATGGGGTATGCGGTGAAGCCTGACTCGGCTAGTTTCCACGCATATCTGCGCATGCTGCGTCAATCGAAATCGAGTGCTGAGGCTTTGCGGTTCGTGCGCGACGAAATGAAGACCGAGAAGGGCGCACCGAAAACTTTCCGCATCGCAATTAGCACATGTGTACGGAATCAGCTTTCGCCAAACGCAATGCGAGAGGCTACGGAGTTGATGGATGTCATGCTTGGAAGATTGGGCTACATCGACATCAAGGCTGGCACGATGTACATGAAACTTGCCTTGAGCAGCCCTCACACACAAGACACACTTGTTGCCCTCAGCTACATGACACCGAAGAGCATCAAGCTTTGGGATAACCTCAAATCTACGTCCCAGAAGGAGCTGGATGACCTTGCCGAGTTAGGAAAGCAGGTCGTCAGCGGCTTCGATCGCATCATGAATGCAGAGGTCTACACGAAGGAATCAGGTGGTTTCGAAGAGTACCAAAAGCGGAAGGCAGCATGGACATATGCGGTGCAGCGGTCGCTGAACGGAGGGAAGAGAGTCGCTCCACACCTCACTGACGAAGAACGAGCTTTGGTCGAGAGGCAGAAGGCGCTGCGCAGATTCGACCGCATGAAGCAGAGAAATCATACAAGAGTGATGCGGACAGGCAGTCATGCGGTCAAGTCTGGTGCAAACGGGCGTGGTCTGCCGAAGCTGGAGATGGACCTGCATTGATCACGGAATTCGCGAAATCTAGCGTTGCGCATCATGAGGCCGTCGTCGAAATGACCAGGTGCGCTCGAACATCGATAAATCATCAGAAACACACGATACACCCCACAAAAAAGCGCGTTATTGTGGCACGTTCCCATATGGCTTAGCTTTCCACAGCTCGTCGATGCTCTCTCGCAACATCCATTCCTTACCACTGACTTCGAAGACTGCAGCAGACATCGACTCACCATCACAGGACATGCTCATTTGTTTGACCGCCTCCGACTTCCCACCACGAAAGTGAATTTTATCAGATCTGACAAAACTTTGCTCGGCTATTGTTGCAAATGACTCCCCATTGTCGCCGGGTCACCTAGCTCACATCACACAAAGTGCGTTGGCAGCCGAAGCTTTCCATTGTCGCCTGGATCTCGCACGGACACTTCTATAAGAGACCTCTCGCTTCCGCACCCTCTTTTTCTCCTCGGTTTGGACTTCTTCAACAACGATCACCACAGATCGTTGCTCCAACCCCTTTTCTTTGCTTTGACCGCACACTCCCAGCAGACGAATTTTCGACATTTCATAGCCAGATCGCGGACAACCATCACGATGTCGACACCTGTCCCCGGTGGTGTGCGCAACCCAAAGGGCGAGATCCAAAAGCGCCATCTTCGCCCAAATGAGACGTTCGAGGACGTGATCAGCGGCGCTCCTCAAGTTCCACGTCCGCTACTGATGGCCTCGGTTGATACATTCGACCAACGTTCATTTCTCCTCAATAACAAGCAGATTGTCTCCTGGAACGGAGTAATCATCGAGCCAGACACCGAGGAGCCCGACAACACTCAGAAGTGGGTGATCTCAGAGCCTTTCCGACGTCTTGACGGCACCATAATCTACGGCGATAAGTGGGAACGTCTGAATAATGGCGATTTCAGGGGTCCCTCTGGAATCATGATTGAGAAGGACCTCACACTTGTCCACCGAAATGGATTCCACATCTACCCAGACGGTACGACATATGCCCCAAGTGGCAAGATTATTCAGGGCAATGCCAGTACCGTCGGTATCATCTACCGTCCAGGTACCAGCGACGTGGTGGGGATTCAGCACCACACCATCCAGGAGCCACCAATGGATCCCAATATCAAGATGGAAACAGCGGACTTCCGCTTTGAGCCCAGTAAGTTCGCCGGCGAATTGAAATTGCTAGTCCAGCTAATCATCTCCGCAGTTGTACCACAGATCGCAGTCAACCCATGGGAGGACATCTCTCGTGCGCGCATCGAGGTGGTTACGGACTACGTCCAGCAGGAAATGTATCCTCGTCCACACCCATCTTTCCTGCCTCGTCCCAGCGCTCGTTCGGCCAGCCGGCCAAACAGTCGCGCGAGTCGCAACAGTCGCAGCTCTGGCGGCGGTCGGTCCAGTCAGTCTAGTCATCGTGGCTCTGCGAACTCTGCGATTCGAGGCGAGCCAAACAAGATTATGACGCTAAATCTCGATCAACTCCATGAGGCTATTCCCGAAGAGCTACAGCTTCTCGTCCTCAACTGTGACATGGACGGCTGTGACACAGATTACTTCGGTATCCCTCTCTGTCTCCCCGTGGCCGATCGTCTCAAGATCCTTCCATACGCGAAGGAGGCCTTGCGGAAGCTGAATCACGAGGATTCTTTGCTGGATGCTTGAACGGACGAACAGGCATGGAGATGGATCAGATCTGGCTCTTAGTTGGTGAGTACTCATTCATGCACAGTGAAGCACCTTTTCCCGCGTCAGGCATACGGCGAGCAAAGCAGCAGCGACACGAGCACGGCACACACGCGACATCTGGATCTGGACTCTTTCTCTCCAATGGAATCTGGCATCTTCCCACTGGACTACTGGACACATGGATCCTTTGCGACCTTCTGAGATCTTCAGCACATGGACGGCAAATCTGTAAGTCTTCTGCTTGCTTTGTGCTGACTTTGCTGACGTAGCTCAGGACATCTGCTTTCCCATCCCCAGCACACATTTGCTTTGGCCATTACACTTTCTCAGCACAAGCAGGACCAGTAAGTTCTTTGACACCTCTGGGCGCTTGTCACTGCTAACTCATTCAGCACACCTGCATCCCAATTGCATTTTGTCACCACCGAGCACAACAAAAGTTTACACGAAAGGCAGCTCGAGATCTGAGGACTTTGGTCTTTGGAGTCGCGCCTATACAACAGATGGGCGAATTATGACACACGCACGACTTCCCATACAACAATAATGGAAGTCACAGCCAAGTTCCGCTGCATCGAGCACTTGGCAAATTTTCATGGACAGCCCATACACGAAGGAAGTACCGTGACTCTTCAGTTGGACTGCTGCTTTGCGGCGGAGGGACGTTAGGGGATCGGGAAATCTGGCTTTCCAGCACATTTCACCGAGAGGGACAGTATATTTAAGCCCAGAGTGGCTCCTCGGAGGTTTCTCGTGTACATAGCGCAGCTGGTGGGTTCTTTGAAGCTGCGAGGCAAGAACGACATGAGACTTCTTTATGATCTGTGTGTGTGTGTGTGTGTGTGTGTGTGTGTGCGACCATGCGTGCCAATTGAGATATGTGAGACTGACCGACAGTGTAAGAATTTCTTCGCCAGTTCGTCCTATGCACGCCCGTGCGATGTCGTGGACTTCGGACTTGCTCACTTCTCCATGGATCGGAAGATTCATTCTCTCGAATACGTGCCTGGGGATGCACAAATGCTGTGCAAGGAAGGCAATTATCAGTCTTCAAGGCAGGATCCGAAGAACATGTCAAAGCTATCCCACCATTTCAGAGATGCCATGATACGTCATATGATCCTACGTGCCCTCTGCTCATCCCTCAAACCACTTTCTCCCCCACAACCTCAAACAAGAAACTCCCACTACTCGGCTGACTAACCACAATCGCATCCCTCAGCTTCTCCTCCGTGATATCGGGAAACCTCTTCTTATAGTACTTCTCCACCCAGGCCTCCCTCACCTTCTCCACCTTATTCCTCGGCACGAGATGCACACTACATCCGCCCCAGCCCGCGCCCGTCAATCTGCTGCCGTACGCACCTGCGCTCCTCGCAAGCTGACATAGCTCGTCTAGCTCGGGGCAGGAGCACTCGTAGACGTCTCTGCAGCTATCTTGGGTATCGTTCATCAGTGCGCCGAGTTCCTTCAATAAGGATCCGTCGTCTGGCGGTGAGTCCAGGAGTGTCTTGAAGCGAATGACGCGTGTAGCCTCGCGGAAGACGTGCAAAGCGCGCTGGCGGAGCATGAACCTCTCCGCTCTAACGGGGAATTTAGACATGAACCTATCCTCCAACTCCTCCACACTCAGCCCCAGGATCTCAGACAGCTCCTCGCGCGTGTACCCCTCCTCCTGGAGTATGTAGTCCTCGACCAGGGAATTCAGTTTCTCGAGCTGACTCGCAAACCCCCTCTCATCCGTCGTCTCGTTATCAGCGCTCAACCCCCTCTGCTCAAAGAACGCGTCCTGCGCTGTGCGCAGACTGATCCCCAGCGGACTCGAGTCGGGCTGAAGTTCCTTGAGGCGGAAGATTTTGGCGAGGAGCATGGCGGCGAGGGAGCATTCGACGACGCGGAGGTTGTAGTGGATGGGGCCGGTGGTATGTTTGTCTGCTTGGACGAGGGATTGCGCGACGACAAAGGTCAAATCGTCCGCGGCTGGACTTGGGAACGTGATGGGTGTGGCCTCCAATGTGGGCTTGAAGGAGACGTAGAGGGCGGAACCACGCTGGCCAAAGACGGAGGCGGACTGGTCCATCCTGTAAATCCATTAGTACTAGCTTCAAATGAGACGTGAGGGCCGTCACTTACCCGCCCGAGTTGACACCAACAGCTCTCTCAGACACAATCGCCAACTCCGTCAACTCCTTCTTCGGCACATTCTCCTCCCCACAAGCCCTCAACGTAGCCAAAGCGCTGGCACAGCAAAACGCAGCGCTACTGCTCAGTCCCCCTCCCGCCGGCACCGTGCCATCCGCCAGGATCTGCATATCCACAGCTTTGTACTTGCCGTACTTCTCGCGGAGTAGGCCAGCAGCGCCCTTAAGCCCAGCCTTGAAGTAATTGCTCCATTCCAGGGAGGAGGAATCGATTTCCACGTCGCCATTGGCGGGGACGTCAAACTCGCGCTTGGGGAACTTGGGGTTCACGTTCGCGATTGTGATTTTGGATGCTCCCTCAGTTGGGGTAGCTTGAACGGCGAGAAGGATATCCACCGTCACGGCCATAGGCAGGACCTCGTACAAGGAGTAATCAATGTGCTAAACACGCATCAAGTCAGCTCACGCACCAAACCACGTGCTGGGAGTAACAAACCTCCCCAATCAAGTTCACTCTTCCAGGACTACGAGAGACAAAATCTGGAAGAGCACCATACTCGGTCTTGAAAGCCTGCAGGAGCCGCTCCCACCGCGCTGTCTGTGACTCGACCGCATCGTCCGTGTAGATGTCCTTCAGCGAGGTCGCCGTGGGCACTTCCGCCATTGTTCGAACTGTCTCAAGACGATGTCCAGTCACAATTCTCCAAGTCAGCGCGTCGTGATGTGTGGAGCTCCCAAGTACGGCAGTTCGAAGCTTGAGTTTCCGAAGCTGCTATGATATCAGATCGCCTGCTCTGCTCGGAGTATCTGACGCCGAAATCCCTCCTTCGTGAACCTTTTGAAAATCTTTTCTGAGCAATCTCCAGGCAGCTTGCAGTCCTTTATAAACTGCACGCGACCGCAATTTGAGAGAAGAGGACGTCGGAATTTTGTTGGCAGCAAAGCTGGGTTGCTGGGATCTTTTCCTGGTGTGGAGTACCACACACACGAGCATGCAACCTCAAGCTAAAGGTAGCTTCGGCTGCAGGTACATTTTGGAGGGAGGAATACTTGGACCCTTTTTCCGCCGCTCTATTAGAAGACCATTTGGAGGTGGAAGATGGGGGCTTTTCTAGGATTTGAGAGGTCGTGGAATTACAGGCATGTTTGAATGTGTGCTGTGTTTTCAGCTGTGATGCTTTCTTACAGGCCGACGGATTGTGTTCTCTCCTTCGCGATTTGAGGGTGCATGGAGATGAAATGGTTTGAGATTGAGTATATTGCATTGTATGGTCTCGAGCACCGCGTCTGGGTATCATATTCTCCACTCTCATCATCATCACAACATGCTTGTCGAACTACAACGCAATCTCACGTCGTCCCCCTCCCCCTCGTCCCTCTAACTCCCCTGCCTACACCCGTACTCGTCCTCGACACAACACTTCCTCCCCTC